>SNQJ01S0048365.1:44231-64047 GCA_010110895.2 Picea sitchensis | reverse complement strand
CTTTTATGCATACATGTGAAAGGACTAAATGATGCACAAATTTAAAGAAAGAAACATGTTTGTTTAAATTTATAAAATTTATTCTCATGTTAAAGACTATTATGTTGTTGATTAAATACTTATTCCATTTATAATGTGATTCACCTCTTTTAATAGTTTGGTTTTAAAAATAATATGGATTAAAATGGAGTTTAATCTTTATTGATTTAAAATTATATTTTGTGATTTTAATGCATTAATTTTTCAATTGAAATTGAATTATGATAATAATCCCCAAAAAAGGCATTGTATTCAGCGAAAGAGGGAAATTGTTTTAAACTCAATGTAAGAGCCTTGAAAAAAATTGATACTTTGTTCAATTTGAAAATCACATGTTCATTTCATGTTTTTAAAGATGTGGATTAAGCCTTTAAAGATCTAACTCTTAATCAAATTAATGTAATCCGCTAGAATGACTATTGATTAATGTGTTGAAAACCAAACATTATGAAAGTATCGAAACCATCATGAGAACCCAAGTTTAAGAAAACATTGACATGAAACCATTTGTCATAACAACCCCATGATTCTAATTGTGAAAACCAATAAAAAATGAAAGTCATCAAACCATACCCTTAAATGAAGAAAAACGAAAGGAACTATATGAGAAATCAAACTTGACAGTAAAAATAATTCAAAGTTATGAAAAAGAAATTGAAGTATAGGAAATAATAAAATTTGGGGAAAACATTTGGCAATTTTTTTATGTTACAACACCCTATAAATACGATTGACAAACAAAGGCCATAGTTCCTTTGTTATTCAAAGTTCCTTCATCATAGTTCTTTTGGTCATATTTCCTTTTAGTGAGAGTTCTCGACTAACAAAGGAGATATAACCTCAGTAACTATGATCGACAAAGGAATTATCACCAATAGGAACTCGTTGATTAGAGTTCTTTAGCTCACATTTCCTTTCTCATTCATAGTTCATGTCAGTTAAATTTCCTTCATCATAGTTCCTTTTTCAATCAATAACTTTGATTGATGGGAACTATGACGAAGGACCTATGACCTTCGTTTGTTGATCGTAGTTCCAAGGAAAATTTCTTGTTAGTCAAAATTCCTTTGCCAATGCACAAATCTAACTAACATAAACTATGACCATGGGAACTTTGATGATTGAAATTTGACTCACAAAGGAAATACGACCTTTGTGTTTTGGTCATATTTTTAGGGAATAGTCCCTATCATTCAAATTTCTTTAGGTCATAGTTCCTTTGTCAATAACGAACTCTAACTGATAGGAACTATGACAAAAGTATTTTGACCAACAAAGGAACTATGACCTTTGTTTGTCAATTGTAGTTCCAGGGAATATTTCCTATTGGTCAAATTTCATTTGTCAGTTAGGAACTATGATGAAGGAACTTTTAATAACAAAGGAACTATGACCTTCATTTGTTGGTCATAGTTACAGGGAATAGTTCTTGTCAATCAAAGTTCATAGTTCCTTTGTCAGTAAGGAACTTTGACCTTCATTTGTTGGTCATAATTTTTATCAAACAAAATTCCTATGATGAATAGGTATGCATGTATAGCCCTCCCCCGGCCTTACTCGAGGGAGGAGCTTTGAAAAACAATTTTGAGGTTGTTTTAGGTTCATTTTTGGGTGTTTTTTGACCAATGGTTTTTGGCCCATTGTAATATAATATCAATTAAGGAAACTAATATGGGTTGAAGGATTAGTGTTGTATATGTCACATAATTATATATATGGTATTGTAATTGGTGAAGTTAATACAATCAGAGGTAGATGTGTGGCTCTAAACACTTCAATGGTTTTCCTAGTTAAGGGTTTCTAGGGTAAAGTTTTGTGTACTATGTGTCAATGCTATTGTTTTCTTTCTCTTTTATAAAGAAGATGTGTCTGCATTGCTATATTGTAAAGTTTTAAATCATACAACAAGAACTATGATGAAGGATATTTGATTGAAAAATGAATTATACCATTCATTTATCAATCGTAGTCCCAAGGAATAGTTCTTGTCAGTCAAAGTTCTTAAGGTCATAGTTCTTTGGTTAGTTAGGAACTCTGAATAATAGGAACTATTCCACATGATCTATGATAAAGGAACCTTAATTGACAAAGGAACTATGGCCTTTGTGTGTCATTCATAGTTGCAATGAATAGTTGATGTTAGTCAAAGGTGATAGCTCCTTTGTTAGTCGAGAACTCTAACTGAAAGGAACTATGACCACATGAACTATGATGAAGGGAATTTGGATGACAAAGGAACTATGAACTTCCTTTGTCTATAATAGTTTCATGGAATAGTTCTTGTCAATCAAAGTTCTTGAGGTCATAGTCTCTTTGTTAGTAAGGAACCTTTATAGGCATGAACTATGAACATGGGAACTATGATGAAGGATTATGAATTTGATTTGTCGATTGTAATTATAGGGAATAGTTCATATTTGTCAAAGTTCCTAAGGTCATAGTTCCTTTGTTAGTCAAGAATTATGATTAACGAGAACTATGATGAAGGGAATTTGACCGGCAACAGAACCATGAATTTTGTTTATTGGTCATAGTTCCATGCAATAGTTCATGTCAGTGAAAGTTCTTGATGTCATATTTCCTTTTTCAATTAGGAACTTTTACTAATGGGAACTATAACCACAGGAGCTATGATGAAGGAACTTTGATCGACAAAGGAATTATGACCTTTGTTTTTTAGTCATAGTTCTAGGGAATAGTTTCGATCAGTTAAAGTTCATGAGGTAATTGTTCCCTTGTTAGTCAAGAACTTTGATAAATAAGAATTATGACCACAAGAACTGTGATGAAGGAAATTTGATTGACAAAGGAACTATGAATTTTGTTTTTCAGTTGTAGCTCTAGGAAATAGTTCTTGTTAGTTAAAGTTATTGAGGCCATAATTCCTTTGTCAGTTAGGAACTATGACCAGAGGAACTTTGACCAATAAAGAAGCTATGACATTCATTTGTCTATTTTAGTTCTAGGGAATAGTCTTCATTAGTCAAAGTTCCTAAGGTCATAGTTCATATGCATGATGTTAGGTTCTCCCAACATTTTCTCAACTGAGACTTACTAAAAGAATATACTCATTCTAATAGATTATCATCAAAACGAAAAATATATCACTTCATAATAGACTATCATCAAAAGGACATATATATCACTTCATAATAATATCCTTTTGATCACATTAAAGTACCATTATAGTCTTCCAAAAATGACAAACCATATATGTAAAAGAATGTTGTAAGCATATGATGATTAAAAACAGGGATCATGATGCACCCATCCCTCACTTATGATAGCTAATAGAAAACCACTTTTTAACAATTAATCAATAGTCTTATTCCTATATCTATAAATATGATGGAAATACACAATAGAGAATGTTGATTTTATAGAAACAATCTCCTTAAGAATCAATTGTAAAAGAAAAAATTTCATCTAAATCACATCATTTACCCAATTCATCACCAATATATAATCTCCAAACACGTGTAGTTGAGAAACCCCTTTTTCATATATTAAGATCAAGGATAGTTGTAAGGCCACTAGTTGTGTAAAATTTATGCATTCTATATATTAACATTATAACAAAAACAACGATGAATATGATGGTTTTAATGTCCAAATATCCATAGAGGAATCACATGAAAGAAAAAAAAGTAGTGAACTTCAACTTAGAATTAAAAACCTCTTTTACAACATTATGATATATATTTTGAAATTGTTTTTAGCTATGTTTTTATTAAAGTCATTTCACTCAATATTTTTCACTATTCTAGTGTTGAAGTCAATGCTTCAGATCGATTTTCTCTATATCATTTCTTAAATTAATGCATTGATTCATTTTCACAATACCATTAGTGAAATCAATTCACCCTATTTGTTTTCATTATATCATTGTTGAAATCAATGCAACTAATTGATTGCTAATAGGGATATTTTGCACATAGCATATTTTTCATCAGCCATAAAATCAATGGACTATATTATCACTCAAATAAACGCATTAGAACCATTGTTTATTTCTTTATAAAAGTTCATTCTTAATATATTTTTCCTTTTTCTTTCATCAAGTAATTTGGTTATTTTCTTAACAAAGGAATGCAAATAATATGCAATGGAAGGTTATTTTCCCCTAATAATTACTGATGGCTTATTTTTTTTATTTCTTTCCATTTTAATTAAATGAATCACTCAAGAGTAACAATAAAACTATCATTGAAAGTTCTAATAATTTTAGGGTTCCAAAATGTTGGACACACAATCATTCGTGGTTGCGTTACTTGTAACAATATTGTAAACATGAATAGTCGTAGGTGATAGGAAATGTGTTCAGTTATGAAAGACCAAGAATCATTTATTGTTGTATTTATTAACTAATCATGCCAATGAAAAGAACATAAATGCGGAGTTATATTTTATACCATCCCTATCTTGATAGTGATATCAGAGCCCAATTAACTCCATCAATAGATTCCTTGTCGTACACCTAGCATGATGAAACGTCTAGGTTGACTTTCTTGTCTCCCTACCCTCTACACTCTTTCTTATTCTCTATTGATAGTTACACCGACATCATTTCCTCACCTTTTCGACGTTCCATGCGATTGGTGAATGACCTCTTCCTTTCACCAACCTATTATCAGATCCATACGAAACACTAAACTTAACATTTGTTATCACTCATTCCTGACAACCCTATTGTCAACTGCATTGTATTACATGATTACGATGAGGAAACCCTAATATGAGCAACCACCATTTGAATCATTGTTAGTTTTACAAACCGCTCATTCAAATCATTTCATTTGAATTCGTTGGGACATGAATTTGCAATCACCGTGAGGTATAATCAAATATACTGCATCGACTCTCTAATCATGGTGGTATCGCGCTCACGATTCTGCTATCATAGACTAATCCTTCTCTGGCTACTGGTCAACTCCTTCTACATGGTTTCGTAACCAAACTCCAACCTAAATCCCATTCTTGCAATGTTTCCAAGTGTTATACACCTAGCCAACTGTTGGATGAGGTATGGTCACACCCATCACCGATATTGTTGTTTTTTTACTAAGCTTAATCTATGAGTGAAGGCACATGTACTCATACCCCTTTTGTTGGTATCTAATATTTGTTGGTATCCCATATTTATTTCTTATTTACCTCTCAATGCATAGACTAACTTCTTCTTCTCATCACGTGGGTAATCGATCTTGTTACATCTTTTCAAGAAGTGATGATTTTAGGGGCTAAATTTCACTCATGGGCTAATTTTCCATGGTTTTTCCCAAAAACGAGATTCACTATTTTAAAAATGATTCGCCCAAATTCTATAGGATAAAATTATTTTACCTTAAAAATAGACAAACTTTTATAAAAACTATATAAAATCCATAGAAATTTGAATATTTTTACAAGAATATTGTCAATCATTTATAGTTGGCATATGAAGGATTAGTAAGATTCGTCAAGGTTTGTACATTTTAAAATAAATTTTCATCCTTAAAATCATCCTTTATTTCAAGAGGAACCATTGCCCCAATTTCACTACACACCCTTGACCTAAAACATCACGCTTCCCACGGTCCATCCAAGTAACCACATCATTATGGAATTCCCCCACTATAATATCCCCGACCACCAACAGGTCGGGCAATGCCACCTACACAACCTTAACTTAGCCTTTAAAGATCTGATACCATATTGTAACATCCCCGACCATCAACCCACTTGCCAAAAAACGCTACTTCGCGGAAACATTCTGAGGCTTAAATATATAACATGCATTATTTATAAAGAATAAGCATTAAACCAAATGAAGACATTTTACATGGATTTATTGTTTTCATACAGACTTAAATAAACATAATCACAATTCAAACTAGCAACAAAATACATGATAACATTACAAGTATCATAGAACATGCATTTCAATTAAGTACAAAATTAAAACACATAATGATTCTTATCTTTGAAACTATAATACACCACCAATTGTGTGTGGACCTTCCATGAACCTCCCAGCCTTAAACTGCGCTTCTCATAACTCTCAGTAGTAGGTCACCTCTGAGTTGGGACTAAGCTCCACCGGGCAAGGGAATCTTAGGCTAGGCAAGGTCAACGAAAGACACACAATTTATGAGGAAGGATTCTCTCCTAGGAGCCACTTATGCCCACTGCTCACAAACTCTCATTCCCCACATGCCTGTTCCACCCCAAGAGTATACACCTTCACTGTCACTAAGACACTCCTTCGGCTACTAAACCTCCCTTGCCTTGGGCTTTAGGAACAGACTGGACCAGAATTCGCTAAGCTCTATGGAAGCTACAAGACTCCTTCCAGGAGTTCTCACTTCCTCTGTGCACTCTCTCACCTGGAGAGAGTCTCTCACAAGCCTGACAACCCGGTTTTTCAACCATAACCACCTCTCTCACCTGTAGAGAGTGGTGCACACAGGCCTGACAACCTGCTTCTTCTGCTCCGTTCCATCACAAGGAGGACAAAAAGTCTCAGTAAGGAATGAATGATGGTAGCCAATCACACTCAACCAAGGTATTGTGTGGCCACAACAACCCACAATTATAATGCACATGGCATAGACAATTATAGTATGCTCATGTTTCACAGAAGACAACAACCCAAATGGTTAAGAATGAACTCAGATTTGCAGTGTGGATAATTTGGGTTCACATGACACACATAAGACACAACTCAGTCCATGGATTACTGGTTTCAGGATGAGTGATAAGAAAATTATGCAGAGATCGATGATGGAGGCCAAATGCAGAGACTAGACGAAATTCACAGGAATACACTAGTTGATCACAGAGGTCTCACGATTTCGGTTTTTAGAGCTATGTGAGGTATGCAGCGATCGAACGCAGAGGAAATGCTCTTTAGACAATCGACAGAAGAATGGAGGATGAACCCCCATCAAGGCTCAATTCTTGGGTTAAATTGCATTTTCTTGGGCCGACACATGTCGCCCATGAAGCTACATGCACTCCATCAAGTATGTGTTCCATTTTTCACATGTTGGGGCTGCATGTGTTGCCTCTCCTAGGACTTAGGATAAAAACATACCTTTGACACCACTTTGGAATAATAATAAATTATTATTCCTAAGGACATAAGCCCTCAATCTTAGCCCCTCTCCCTTACCCACACTATGGAAGCTTAGTCCCCCATCACTCTTTCTTCATGGTCGATTGGCACGCAACGATGTTTATATATTATATTAATGATCTGCATAATTACATATACAAAATCAGGCTCCTAGCCTTAACACTTAGTCTCTCCAGCTTAATAAACACATAAATCCACCAACTTAGCAATACTCGACTCACCATCCTACAAAACATGATTACAATTCATAATATAACTGGGGCATTACCAGGGGATATTACAATCCCCTCCCCTTATTTTTGCACAGTCCTCATGTATCTCTTTACACAACATCAACAAGCTTTTCAAAATATTCAAAAAGATGTGGATTTTCTGCCCGCATAGCATCCTCATTCTCCCATGTTGCGTCCTCAAGACCATATCAGGTCCACTGGACCTTTACAAGCCCTATGGCTCGATTCCAGAGTTGTTTTCTTTTCCAGTCCAATATGCGCACATGATGCACTTGAAAGACACCTTCTTGCTCCACCTGAATCACATTCCAATCGATAACATGATTAGCATCAGGTATATATTTCTTAATAAATGAAACATGAAATACATTATGTACATTTATGGATGCAGGTAATGCAAGCATATATGCATCTGACCCAATCCTTTCTAGGATTTCAAATGGCCCACAAAATCTAGTTGCCAACTTGGTGCAATTTTCCAACTTCAAGGAACTTCTATTGGATTTTTATTTCAGGAAAACATGGTCACCCACTTTAAACTATATGTGGGTTCTATTCTTATCAACATAACATTTTTTCCTGCCTTGGGCATATTTCAAAATCTGCTTAATTTTTAGCATATGTTCTTCCATTTCCTTGAGAAACTCTAGCCCAACTACTTCCCTATTATCTCGATTATCCCAGCTCACTGGAGTATTGCACTTTTTTCCATAAAGTGCTTCAAATGGGATCATCTTCAACGATGCTTGATACCCATTGTTGTAGGCAAATTCTACCAAGTGTAGGTAGTCTTCCCATTTAGATGGTTTGTCCATCACATACATCCTTAGTATGTCTTCTATCACTCAATGCACCCTCTCTGTATGCCCATCAGAATCAAGATGATAAGTTGTAATGAAGTTCATATTCGTTCTGAACCCCTTAAATAACCCTTTCCAAAAATTTGAGGTAAAGTTCGGGTCTCTGTCAGACACAATTGTCTTGGGAATTTCATGCAATCGTGCCACTTCCTTCATAAAAATATCAGCAACATCTGTTGCCTTGTGAGTAGTCTTTAACAAAACGAAATGGGCAGCTTTTGTAAGCTTGTCCACTACCACCATTATTGAATTATGTTGCTTGTCGGTTTTTGGGAAATCCTGTGATGAAATCCATTGTCACCACTTCCCACTTCCACTCATGAATAGGTAAAGGTTGCAGCAACCCTACTAAATGTCAGTGCTTAGCTTTAACCTTCTGGCACTCCATACATCTAGCAATGTATTCTGCAATCTCTTTCTTCATACCTAGACAAAATTAATGGCTCTTGATTTCTGCCACAGTTTTCTGATATCCAGGGTTCCCTACATAAGGAACATTATTCATTTCATGCAAAATCGCAAGTTTCAAATCCTGGACATTAGGTACATAAATTATATTCTTGTGCAGAAGTATTCCATCAGTTTCCAATTTATAAATCTCCACTTTCTGTGGCATATTACCTTATTGTAGCTTTGCTACCAAATCCCTGTACAACAAATTTGTATTTGCAGCCTCCAAAATTCTTCTTTTAATATTAGTTTAGTACATGCTAATGGTTGTAGCATGCAATTCATCTACTCTCCTGCTGAGTGCATCAACCACTTTATTTTCCTTCCCTTTGTATGCTTGATATCAAAATTGTACTCACAGAGAAACTCTAGCCACCTACTCTGTCTAGCGTTCAAGTTTGGATGATCAAACAAGTAATTTAGACCATTATGGTTTGTTCTTAGTTCGAAGATCCTTCCCATGAGGTAATGCATCCATTTCTTTAGAGTGTGTACTATGGCTGCCAACTCCAAATCACGAGTTTCATAGTTCCTTTGATTCTCTTTCAACTTTCTAGATTCATAACAGATTATGAATCCATTCTAACTGAGGACTCCTCCAAGTCCTTCTTTGCATGCATCTGTGCACACCATGAAATATTCATTTGGATATGAAATCCTTAGGATTGGAGCATTGATTAACAATTTCTTCAATTGTTGGAAGATTCTCTCACAATCCTTTGTCCACTAAAACTTCTTCTCCTTCCTTTGCAAGGAAGTGATAAGGTGAGATAACCTTCAGAACCTTGTGATAAACCTTATGTAATAACCAGTTGAACCCATAAAGGATCTGACTTATGTCACATTCTTTAGCATTGACCATTCTCTGATGGCCTCAATCTTCTCACGATCTACAACTATCCCTTCTTTTGAAATAATATGCCCCAAGTAATGGATTTTCTCCTGATAAAATGAGCACTGGCTCAACTTGGCATACAATTGGTGCTCTCTTAGCACCTGCAATACCATCCTAAGATGGTTTCCATGCTCTTCCTTTGAATTGGAATACACCAAAATGTCATCCAGGAAGATTATGACGAACTTGTCTAGATAGTCCCTGAATACACCATTCATCAAGAACATAAAAACAACAGATGTGGTTGAAAACCCAAAAGGCACCACTGTGAATTTGTAATGACAATATCTTGTTCTGAAGGAGGTCTTGCAGATGTCTTAATCCTTTATCCTTACCTGGTGATATACCGGTATATATGCCCAACATTCCATAGGTGGTTGTATTGGCATTTTCCCACCTACTTCAACCCTTCTAGGCTCTATAAAATATGGTTGTCCTTGAGGACTATTTCTGAAAAAGGGTGGCTTAGTTCCCTTCTTCCTCTGATCCAACTTGAATTTCTTCTTGTCTTCCCAAGCCTTCCAGAAAGTAGGCTTCTCTCTTTGCTTATTATATAAACATTTATCTCTTCTTATCATTTCTTCCATAGTTTTTGGGTCATCATACTAGATCTTGTCCCTAATGTAAGGTGGTAATCCACTCAAATACCTTTGAATCTTAATAGTCTCATCCTTGATGAACGGAACATACTTCATTAATTCCAAAAAACTTCGTTTGTATTCATCAATGGTCATGATGCCCAGCTTGATTTCAAAGAACTCTCTCATCTTTCTGTCATAATATCTTTTAGTCAAGTATTTCTTCTCAAAATATCTCTTGAATTCTTTCCAAGTGATATATTTCTCTCTAATGTGTTGCACCTGCACAAGATGATCCCACCACATGGAAGCCTTTCCCTTTAGTTGATACATTGCAATTCTTCATTCTGCATGAGAATAATAATTCTACATTTGGAAATATTTCCTCATGCCAAGCAACCATGTCTCAACATCTTCCTCCTTCTTATGTTCTCCATCAAACATTGGAGGCTTAATCTTGTTCATTTCTCCCTTTATTTCATCCACTCCATATCTCATGTGCTTTCTGGTAGGATATGGGCTTGAACTACTATGTGCCCTCCTCTTGGAGCGACCTTGGGAGTGATGATGGTGTTTACCAACACTCCTTGATCTTCTTCCCTCAGAAGTCGGGTGACTCTCAATTTTTCTCAAGTCTCTCTCTTGGTCCAACTTCTTTTCTATTCTCTCCAGACTATTAATCAACTTTAATTTGAATTCACCTTGTTTATCCTGAGCTTTCCTGATCTTTCTGCTATCTATTTGGTGAGTTTGGGCATCTTTCTGCAATTTTTTCAATGATCTTCATCAAATGCCCTTCCTTATCTATCTATTTTCCATGCCCATTGGAGTTTGAACTTTCAACTCCCAAATGGAAATCCATGCCTTTAGCTTCGTTCTCTGAACTGGAAGAATTCTATGTCTCTTCCATTTCTTTTGCACTCAGTGGAAATTCTACTTTCTTATGGCACTTGCTAAACTTCTGCAAACACAATGTGCAAACAACCAGAAATTTTCAGGCCATTATTACTTAACAAATCCCACAACATTCATAAACAAATATGAATTAAGAAAACGTTCAGATTTCATGAATTTTTTTAGCTTTGCTGGGCTCTCTAACAATCCTTCAGTCTCTATCCCCTTCTTTCTTAATCCCCAACCCACGTGATCATGGGTCATGACCACTCGCTTAGAAAAAAGGGCACTTCACGACTTCGTGTTTCGGGAGGTTTCAAGTCACTTCACAACAACTTCTCAAATTTTGGACTAACGAACTCGTGACGTAGGGAAGATCAACCGTCCACATTTACCCAATATCCAATGGCTGACACTCGTTGTGGAACCTCAGGTATCTGAGTTCCGGTACTTCGAGACTTCAAAATATTTCACATATGCACACCCCAAAAACTTTCACGTCATGTTAGGTGACATCATTACCTTACATCACTTAACGTTTTCCCAATTGTGGTGGCATGCAATGGTGGTTTTGGAGTAACCCACCCTTCAATCCACAATTCTCCTGATGCTGACACATAACCCCTCAGTGAAACCACGGTTTGGATTGCGGGACCACCTTGAATAATTATCTTTCATGCAACTTGGGTCCCCGCAATGTCTCCTGGCTGTTGATCTTGATGTATCATGATCAACATCATTGTGGGTCCTCTAACCCTTAACTATGTTACATAAACTTGGGCCCCACTAACCCTACTCACACAGAATGCCACATGGTGGAATACTAGTGACATCATGTGGCCCCACCACGTCTACTCTTTCTCTTCGAAACTTCAGACTTCGGGAGTTTTTGCAATGACACATCCCACTTCTCTTGACAACCGAACTCTTGAAATTATAATCTTATCTTCTACTTGATCTAATGGTCAAGCTCTTTTCTGCAGATCTATAGTGTAGATCTCTCTCGGGACTTCGGGGTTTTGGGTTTCAGGCGTTTATTCCTCCCTGCATCCCGCTTCTCCTGATTGTCGAACTCTGAAGGGATTCTAGGATAACCCTCATGTACCTTCTCCAGATCTGATGGTCGTACTGAATTTCTCTTCCATCCAAATAGATCCTACGGATCCAACAACCCAAGTGTTGAGTGCTCCCTCTCTATGGTCAAATACTATGATGGTTGCAGTTTTTATTCCACCGCTACTCCTCTTGAGCTTCATAACACAACTAATGTAACCTCTTGGCACTTAGAAACAATCTAAGGTTCGAAATTAGTTCCTACGAACACCATTTCCACTCAAAATATTGGGTCCAAAGACCACTTATCCGACCCATCTAGGCTCAGCGTTGAAAACATGGCTCTGATACCATATTGTAACATCCCTAGCCACCAACAGGCCAGGAAATGCCACCTACAAAACCTTAACTTAGCCTTTAAAGCTCTGATACCATATTGTAACATCCCCTGCCATCAACCCACTTGCTGAAAAATGCTACTTCGCTAAAATGTTTTTAGGATTAAATATATAACATTCATTATTTATAAAGAATAAGCATTAAATAAAATTAAGACATTTGACATGGTTTTTCTACTGTCATATAGACTTAAACATAATTAACAACAATTCAAACTAGAATGGAATACATGATAATATTAATAGTATCACAGAACATTCATTTTAATTAAGTACAGAATTAAAACACATAATTATACTTATTTTTTAAACTGTAATACACCACTCATCACTCTCAGCAGTAGGTCACCCCCGAGCTGGGACTAAGCTCCACCAGGAAAGGGAATCCTAGGCTAGGCAAGGTCAACGGAAGACACACAGTTTATGAGGAAGGATTCTCTCTCAGGAGCCACTTATGCACACTGCTCATAGACTCTCATTCTCCACATGCATGTTCCACCCCAAGAGTATACACCTTCACTGTCACCAAGACAGTCCTTCAGCTGCTAAACCTCCCTTGCCTTGGGCTTCAACAATAGACTGGACTGGAATTCTTCGAGCTCTGTGGCAGCTACAGGACTCCTTCCCAGATTTCTCACTTCCTCCACCCACTCTCTCACCTAGAGAGAGTCACTCATATACCTGACAACCTCCTTCTTCAACCACAACCACCTCTCTCACCTGGAGAGAGTGTTGCACATAGGCCTGACAGCCTGCTTCTTCAACTCCATTCCATCACAAGGAGGACAACAAGGCTTAGAAAGGAACGGATGATGGTATCCAATCACACTCAGCTAAGGGACTGCGTGGCCACAACAACCCATAGTTATAACACACACTGCATAGACAATTATGGTAATCTCAGGTTTCACAGAAGACAACAACCCAAACAGTTAATCATGAACTTAGATTTGCAGTGTGGATAAATTGGGTTCACAGGACACACATGAGACACGGCTCAGTCCATGGATTACCAGTTTCAGGATGCATGACAAGAAAATTATGCAGAGGTCGATGATGGAGGCTAAACGCAGAGACCAAATGAAATTCATAGGAATACACCATTCCATCACAGAGGTCTCATGATTTTGGGTTTTAGAGTTGCATGAGGTATGCATCAATTAGACGCAGAGGAAACACGGTTCAGAAAACTAATGAAATAATGGAGGACAAACCCCCATCCCAGCTCAATTCTTGGGTTAAATTGCATCCTAGCTCAATTCAGTCCATCAAGTATGCATTCCCTTTTTCACACATTGGGGCTGCATGCGTTGCCTCTCCCAGGACTTAGGATAAAAATATACCTTTCACACCACTTTGGAATAATAATAAATTATTATTCCTAAGGACTTAAGCCCTCAAGCTTATCCCCTCTTTCTACCTCTCATCCCCCTCTCTCTTACCCATACTATGGAAGCTTAGTCCTCCATCACTCTTTCTTCATGGTCGGACGACACACAAGGATGTTTATATATTATATTAATGATCTGCATAATTACATATACAAAATCAGGCTCCCGGCCTTAACGCTTAGGCTCTCCAGCCTAATAAACACATAAGCCCACTAGCTTATCAATACTTGGCTCACCAGCGTACAAAACATGATTACAATTCATAATATAACTAGGACACTACCAGGGGATATTACACCCACTCTGCTTGCTCATGTTGAATCAACACAAGGAGAACTCCATATCTATCTGGTCTCTTGGTGCAAAGTTTATCTCAAAACTAGTTAAGATATCTGAAATAATCATTTGTGCATCCAAAACAAATTCCAAGGAAACAAATGTTTCATTTATTTGTAAGAACTGCAAGAATGTGAAGGAGCTTTGAAAATCTCACAGGAATTTTTTTCAAACATGGGCACGCTCATGCACGACCTTCAATGCATGCATATTTGAATTCTATGGCACTGTAATCATCAACCACCAGACCAACGAGTAATGATATCAAATACAGTCTCCTGTAATGACAAATATTTCTTGATTTCATCTATTAAGTAAGAAATGAAAGGGAGTGGAAAGAAGAAGCTGAGAGGCAAAGGGGGTTGGCATAATATTCGTCAAAAATATGACCTTCATTATACATGTTGTGGAATGAATGGGTCACATGAAGCCACCAACTACAGAGTTCCATGGAAAATTATTAAAGAAGAAATATAGAGTCAGAAAGGAGACAGATATAGAACTTCAAGACCATGGAAAGGTAAAGCACATGTTCATTATGTTTTTTCCCATTGCAATATAGGAGTAACTAAAGATCTATTCAATACTTACTTTTTTTCTTGGGGAGATGCATGGCTTCTTGACACAGGCATAACCTCCCACATGAAATTTTGAAGATATTTCTTCGAAGACTTCGATGAAAATGTAGATGGCATAGTGTATTTTACAGATAGATCAAGTCTCAAGCCTTCAAGAATGGGCACCATCAGGATTAAGTTTGGTGGACTTCCAAATTTTCTTCTACATAATATAATCTATCTTCCTGAGTTGAAAAGGATCTTGTTGTCCCTTGTGCACATTGCTAATACTCTGTAAATTTGTTCGTTTGATAAACAAACGATAGAGGTAACCTACAAACTAAATTTAGAGATGGGTAATATCCTGCTCAACTCAGAGAGGGATCTCTCCTATCACTTGGTCTTTAACAACGAGTTTTCTTTAACAATTCAATGGCTAGGTTTTGTTGTTTTTTTGGGGGGCGGGGTGATAATTTTGCTGGAAATTAAGGGGAGGGACACTTAGGGCTATGGAGTTAAACTTATGAAATGAATGGAAGCACTGACTGGTCTATAGAAATATCTAGAGGAGAAAGGATAAATGAGGCTATAAATCTGAGTTATAATTTGTAAATTTGTAGAGTGTGGGAAGAAAAGAAAACATATAACTGCATCAAAGCATTAAATAAATGAATTATGAATTAGTTAGGAAGAAATTAACACAGTTTAAATTTATTCATCGAAGAGCATCACAAGATGAATTATGGGCCTTTGACTATCCAATTTAAACAGAAGACAGTGAAAATGATATCAGAAATACAAGAAATACATACAAAGAGAGGAGACAAAACTCAGATCACCACCATTAGAATATTTTCATGGAAACTTCAAGACTTCTACATGTGTATTCAATTCATCTTCAGAAAATTACATTCAAGTTCGAAATAGCTACAATCACACTCTTGCACTTCTCTGTTGTTTTAGTCCCTCTTTTCACCCTCTGACTTTGTCTCGACCCTTCGTGTGATTTGTTGTCTTTCGTTGACCTCTGGACATCATTTTTCAAGCCCTGGAAAACTTCATTTGGGCTTACCCAACCAAATTATCTCCTTCAATTGCAAGTTAGGAAATTCTCTATCTCAGATATAATTTTCTTCATGAAAATGAGTGGAACTGGCGACCCAAGTTAGTGTATTGTTGAGATGCAGTTGAAAAATGGTGGTCATGCCAAGGTTTTAACGGTCCAGTATTTAAAATAATAATAAAATAAACAAACAACCTCCCTTTTATACTTCCCCGCTTTTCGGGGGCATGAGAAAGTGGTTTGGGGAAACCCACTTTTCACCTCGAAATGTATTTGGTCGTGCCACGTATTCCCAGATGAAAACCACGGTTTAGATTTTGGCCCGCTTTCCAAAATTATCCTCCATGCAATTTCTCCCCCCGAAATTATCCTCAACCGTCGATATGGAGAGATTACGATCTACGATGTATCGGGTCCCATCACCTTAGTGCCCCCACCTGATTTAGCCTCTTCTTGCCA
This sequence comes from Picea sitchensis, assembly GCA_010110895.2. Lineage (NCBI taxonomy): Eukaryota > Viridiplantae > Streptophyta > Pinopsida > Pinales > Pinaceae > Picea > Picea sitchensis. The sequence continues at coordinate 47,724 of SNQJ01S0048365.1, read as the reverse complement.
GATTTAGCCCCTTCCTTGGTTTATCAAACCTCCAAACCAATCTAGTGTCTCACTATGTCCTGAAATCTTGATTTCGCAAAAAACATTAATGGTGACTAACACACATTAAACAACAAGGCCACTCTTTTCATATGATCAGTGGAAAATTTGAAATACGAAAGGATTCTGATAACATGCATGTTATGACTAGAATGTAAGATGGAAGATTGTTGAAGTTGAATGGGACATCTTCCCATACACACATAGCTCCATACCTCTCTCATCATGACTCAGGTATTTTTTGGCATACTATATTTGGTCATATTATTTATGACATTTTTCATTTGTTGAGAAAGAATGGTGTTTTTGGTTTGAAGTTGAAGAAATGTGATGATTTTATCCTTGGAAAACATAGCAAACAACCCTTTCATGATTCTACTTCTAGAGAATGTAGAAAATTTGAACTAATTCATTTTGATTTGTGCAGCCCTATCCATGTTCCTTTTGCAAATGGAAACAAATATATCATTACTTTTATTGATGATTACACCATGATGTGTTGGGTAAACTTATTGAAAGATAAATCACAAGCTTTTGAAACATTTAAAAAATTTCATATATCTATTCAAAATGAAGCTCAACCTCGTATTGGATCTCTTCGCATTGATAATGGAAGAGAACATACTTCTAATGAATTTGAAATCTGCCTCCATCAACATGTTATCAAACGTCAAACCATAGTTCCATACAATCCCCAACAAAACAGTGTGGCTTAATGATCCAAGTGGATCAAGGAAGGCCTAAAAACAAAATTTCTCGGAATTAGATGAAACCAACACCATTGCATCGGCCTCTTCGTGCAGATTCCGACCATATATACTTTTTTCCAAAAATGGACATCGTATGTGAAATTTATCGTGTTCTGAACTTTTTCCCAAACAAGAAAAAAAAATTCAAAGTCAAGGTGAAGAGGTCAAATTCAATGGATGATTTCATCATTACGTCATGATGACATTAGTATGAAACATGAAATCACCTAAGGCTAACATGTGGCAGGAATATTTGGAATTTTCAAGATGAGTTGGCACAATATGGATTTGACACTTGGACTGTACAGACACTGACATGGCATTCCATACGATGATGTGGCCTAGTGAAATTCCAATACATGGCAGTATAGATGATGCGTGGAAAATACATGGCTATATGGTTTGATAGGTGACAGTGACGTGGCATGATCTAGGGGTGACACGTGGTAGGCAGGTTGATTTTGTAGGTTGACTTGGTAACTGAATTGACTGTACAAACCAATCACAGGGTGACACATGGTCCAATCATAGAGTTCCATGTGTCAGGCTGGATGAGGCCAAGTTTGGTTGGTCAAAAAGTTTGTTGTGATCCACGAGGGTCAAACCCTTGACCTCTCAGGCGACCAACGGACTAACCTCCCTGCGCTAACCACATGGTGTTAGGGACCTAACCTACCTAACCCCTCAAGTGGGTAGAATAATATATTTCCATGTAATAAAGGTCAATATCAATAAGGCCTAGCAATAAGGAGGAATAAGTCAAATGTAAGATGACCTAATAGAAGCTTCCACTTCTAGAAGGATCTTCCTCTATATTTCTCTTTTGGATAGATAGATTTAGTATAAATAGGAATAGAGGGTATGATAAGTTTAGTCTTGGATATTATTTTAATAGATCTCTACTCTACTAAAGGATTCCCCCTCGAAGAGGCAAGTGAACATTGCTATTAGTAATAAAAGTGATCATTCTGGTGTATTCTGGTATTATTCTGGTATTTTTGGTATTATTCTGGTTATATCCTTGTTTCTCTGCTATTTCTAGATAAAATATTTATGTTCTGCATACTATTTTATATTTGGAATATTGGAAGTGGTATCAGAGCACCTTCCTAAGTAGAAAATTGTGGGTTAAATTTTTTCAGGGTAGACAAATATTCTAACATCCTAAAGCTATAGATATTTTTCATTACGCACATAAACCCACAGTCAGAGAGTCATACATGTAGGAAATACAAGAGGTACTTAAGCACACATTTGTTGGCCACCCTTGTAACCCTTGTTGGTACCCCTTCGAGTGGTAGTGCATCAAACAATGATTGTATACAGCTCGGCCTAGATTTCCTGAAGCCCTCCATAGATAAATCGATCGGTCACATGACTGCTATAGTGCCACTGAGAACAACACTTGAGAATATACTCTCTAGTACTTGGGTAGTCGATTAGTATGGCTAAGGGCATGGTCTAGCCTCCTTAGTTGGTGCCCTGAGAGATTAGGTTGAGTATTATTGTTGGACCTTGCACGTATATCAGAGAGATATATCACAGGGCAAACCCTTGTCTACAAAAACCCTGAATATATTACCATTGGGGACAGAAAAAAAAAATAGAACAGAAAAGATATATTGCCTCACAACTGTGCCCTCTACATTCTAGTTGTGAAATTACTACACATTTCTTCCTGTTAATCATTTGGGCATTTCGTCACTGCAGTATTCTTTAGGCCGTAGTATAATTCTGCCAGAGAAAAAAAATGAGTATAGTGGTCCCACCAACACACTTATTTGGGACCTATTCCATTGGATTCCCCTTTTCTCCCTGATCATAGTCATACCCTTCATTTTTAATCCTTTTTGTTTCGGTGGACCTGACCCCTTCCCAGTTTCCCTATTTTTCTTCCTATTTCATTATATTTCCCATATTACAATGATTGCCATGGTACCTGTCACTTATAAGTCCTTTTTTGTGGTCCCAACCACCCATTTTTCCTTACCCGCACATCCCCTCTCCAAATGGCCACCACTCGCAACCAAGAACTCCAAGATTCCATCAATCAAGCCCCTGCCTCCATTGAACATATGAAATTTGATATTGGGTCTACCAATGCCCGCATTGAAAAAGTAGAGCACAAATATGACACCATGGAAGCCAATTTCACAACCCAATTTATTACCCTCTAGTTTGTTGTCAATCAATTGTTGCACCTCCCTATGGGTCCTTCCTCATCAAACCAACCCAATTATGTTGATTCCTCTCAGGCTCTGCATCTTCAATCCAACTGTCGTCATTGTGAACTTCATCTTCCCCACATAGTGGTCAATAAATTCGATGGATCCGATCTTATGGGTTGGGTTAGTCAAATGGAGCATTATTTTTATCTACATGGTATTACTGACGAGTTAGAAAAACTTCACTATGATTTCCTCTATCTAGATCCTAAATGATGGAAATGGTGGCAATGGCATAAAAATTCACATCAGGGGTATATTGCATGGACCCAGTTTGTTGCAGATCTCTATGCCTGCTTTGACACTAATACCCACTATCTTGATCGTTTGACCAAGTTGAAACAGTCAGGCACAGTGGAATACTTTATCACTTCTTTTGATAATTTTTCCTTTCGAACAAAGGGCACGTTAGATGCATTCTTCCGTGAATGATTTATTAGTGGACTCAAGGATGAAATTCGATCCCAGGTCTGTTACAGG
>SNQJ01S0048365.1:16334-43098 GCA_010110895.2 Picea sitchensis | reverse complement strand
TTGGGTGTTTTTTGACCAATGTTTTTTGACCCATTGTAATATAATATCGATTCAGGAAACTAATATGGGTTGAAGGATTAGTGTTGTATATGTCACATAATTATATATATGGTATTGTAATTGGTGAAGTTAATACAATTAGAGCTAGATGTGTGGCTCTAAACACTTCAATGGTTTTCCTGGTTAAGGGTTTCTAGGGTAAAGTTTTGTGTACTATGTGTCAATGCTATTGTTTTCTTTCTCTTTTATAAAGAAGATGTTTCTGCATTGCTATATTGTAAATTTTTAAATCATACAACAAGAACTATGATGAAGGATATTTGATCAAAAAATGAATTATGACATTCATTTATCAATTGTAGTTCCAAGGAATAGTTCTTGTCAGTCAAAGTTCTTAAGGTCATAGTTCCTTGGTTAGTTAGGAACTCTGAATAATAGGAATTTTTCCACATGATCTATGATGAAGGAACCTTAACTGACAAAGGAACTATGGCCTTTGTGTGTCATTCATAGTTGCAATAAATAGTTGATGTTAATCAAAGGTGATACTTCCTTTATTAGTCGAGAACTCTAACTGAAAGGAACTATGACCACATGAACTAGGATGAAGGGAATTTGGATGACAAAGGAACTATGAACTTCCTTTGTCTATAATAGTTTCATGGAATAGTTCTTGTCAATCAAAGTTATTTAGGTCATAGTCTCTTTGTTAGTAAGGAACTTTTATAGGCATGAACTATGAACATGGGAACTATGATGAAGGATTATGAATTTGATTTGTCGATTGTAATTATAGGGAATAGTTAATATTTGTCAAAGTTCCTAAGGTCATATTTCTTTTGTTAGTCAAGAACTATGATTGACGAGAACTATGATGAAGGAAATTTGACCAGCAACAGAACCATGAATTTTGTTTATTGGTCATAGTTCCATGGAATAGTTCATGTCTGTTAAAGTTCCTGATGTCATATTTCCTTTTTCAATTAGGAACGTTTACTAATGGGAACTATAACCACAGGAGTTATGATGAAGGAACTTTGATCGACAAAGGAATTATGACCTTTGTTTTTTAGTCATAGTTCTAGGGAATAGTTTCGATCAGTTAAATTTCATGAGGTAATTGTTCCCTTGTTAGTTAATAACTTTGATAAATAAGAATTATGACCACAAGAACTATGATGAAGGAAATTTGATCGACAAGGAACTATGAATTTTGTTTTTCAGTTGTAGCTCTAGGAAATAGTTCTTGTTAGTCAAAGTTATTGAGGTCATAATTCCTTTGTCAGTTAGGAACTATGACCAGAGGAACTTTGACCAATAAAAAAGATATGACATTCATTTGTCTATTTTAGTTCTAGGGAATAGTCCCCGTTAGTCAAGGTTCCTAAGGTCATAGTTCATATGCATGATGTTAGGTTCTCCCAACATTTTCTCAACTGAGACTTACTAAAAGAATATACTCATTCTAATAGACTATCATAAAAATGAAAAATATATCACTTCATAATAGACTATCATCAAAAGGACATATATATCACTTCATAATAATATCCTTTTGATCACATTAAAGTACCGTTATAGTCTTCCGAAAAATAACAAACCATATATGTGAAAGAATGTTGTAAGCATATGATGATTAAAAATAGGGATCATGATGCACCCATCCCTCACTTATGATAGCTAATAGAAAACCACTTTTTAACAAATAATCAATAGTCTTATTCCTATATTTATAAATATGATGGAAATACACAATAGAGAATGTTGATTTTATAGAAACAATCTCCTTAAGAATCAATTGTAAAAGACAATTTTTCATCTAAATCACATCATTTACCCAATTCATCACCAATATATAATCTCCAAACATGTGTAGTTGAGAAACCCCTTTTTCATATATTAAGATCAAGGATAGTTGTAAGGCCACTAGTTGTGTAAAATTTGTGCATTCTATATATTAACATTATAACAAAAACAACGATGCATATGATGGTTTTAATGTCCAAATATCCATAGAGGAATCACATGCAAGAAAACAAAGTAGTGAACTTCAACTTAGAATTAAAAACCTCTTTTACAACATTATGATATATAATTTGAAATTCTTTTAAGCTATGTTTTTATTAAAGTCATTTCACTCAATATTTTTCACTATTCTAGTGTTGAAATCAATGCTTCAGATCAATTTTCTCTATATCATTTCTTAAATTAATGCATTGATTCATTTGCACAATACCATTAGTGAAATCAATGTACCCTATTTGTTTTCATTATATCATTGTTGAAATCAATGCAACTAATTGATTGGTAATAGGGATATTTTGCACATAGCATATTTTTCATCAACCATAAAATCAATGGACTATATTATCACTCAAATAAACGCATTAGAACCATTGTTTATTTCTTTATAAAAGTTCATTATGAAAATGTTTTTCATTTTTCTTTCATCAAGTAATTTGGTTATTTTCTTAACAAAGGAATGCAAATAATATGCAATGGAAGGTTATTTTCCCCTAATAATTACTAATGGCTTATTTTTTTATTTCTTTTCATTTTAATTAAATGAATCACTCAAGAGTAACAATAAAACTATCATTGAAAGTTCTAATAATTTTAGGGTTCCAAAATGTTGGACACACAATGTAACAATATTGTAAACATGAATAGTCGTAGGTGATAGGAAATGTCTTCAGTTATGGAAGACCAAGAATCATTTATTGTTGTATTTATTAACTAATCATGCTAATGCAAAGAACATAAATGTGGAGTTATATTTTATACCATCCCTATCTTGATAGTGATATCAGATCCCAATTAACTCCATCAATAGATTCCCTGTCATACACCTAGCATGATGAAACACCTATGTTCACTTGCTTGTCTCCCTGCCCTCTACACTCTTTCTTATTCTCTATTGATAGTTGCACCAACATCATTTCCTCACCTTTTCGACATTCCATGCGATTGGTGAATGAACTCTTCCTTTCACCAACCTATTATCATATCCAGACAAAACCCTAAACTTAACATTTGTTATCACTCATTCCTGACAACCCTATTGTCAACTGCATTGTATTACATGATCATGATGAGGAAACCCTAATATGAGTGACCACCTTTTGAATCGTTGTTAGTTTTACAAACTTCTCATTCAAATCATTTCATTTCATTTCGTTGGGACATGAATTTGCAATCACTATGAGGTATAATCAAATCTACTGCATCAACTCTCTAATCATGGCGGTATCACACTCACAATTCTTCTATCATAGACTAATCCATCTCTGGCTACTGGTCAACTCCTTCTACATGGTTTAGTAACCAAACTCCAACCTAAATCCCATTCTTGCAAGGTTTCCAAGCATTATACACCTATCCAACTGTTGGATGAGGTATGGTCACACCCATCATCGATATTGTTGTTTTTTTACTAAGCTTAATCTATGAGTGACGGCACATGTACTCATCCCCCTTTTGTTGGTATCTAATATTTGTTGGTATCCCATATTTATTTCTTATTTACCTCTCAATCTGTAGACTAACTTCTTCTGGTCATCACGTGGGTTATCGATCTTGTTACATCTTTTCAAGCAGTAATGATTTTAGGGGATAAATTTCACTCATGGGCTAATTTTCCATGTTTTTTCCAAAAAACGAGATTCACTATTTTAAAAATGATTCGCTCAAATTCTATAGGATAAATTTTTTTTACCTTAAAAATAGCCAAAATTTTATAAAAACTATATAAAATCCTTAGAAATTTGAATATTTTTACAAGAATATCGTCAATCATTTATAGTTGGCATATGAAGGATTAGTAAGATTCGTCAAGGTTTGTACATTTTAAAATAAATTTTCATCCTTAAAATAATCCTTTCTTTCAAGAGGAACCATTGCCCCAATTTCACTACACACCCTCGACCTAAAACACCACGCTTCCCACGGTCCATCCAGGTAACCACATCATTATGGAATTCCCCCACTATAACATCCCCGACCACCAACAGGTCAGGCAATGCCACCTACACAACCTTAACTTAGCCTTTAAATATCTGATACCATATTGTAACATCCCCGACCATCAACACACTTGCCGAAAAATGCTACTTCGCGGAAACATTCTCAGGATTAAATATATAACATGCATTATTTATAAAGAATAAGCATTAAATAAAATTAAGACATTTTACATGGATTTATTGTTATCATGCAGACTTAAATAGACTTAATCACAATTCAAACTAGCAACGAAATACATGATAATATTACAAGTATCACAGAACATGTATTTCAATTAAGTACAAAATTAAAACACATAATGATACTTATCTTTGAAACTATAATACACCACCAATTGTGTGTGGACCATCCACGAACCTCCCAGCCTTAAACTGCGCTTCTCATAACTCTTAGTAGTAGGTCACCTCTGAGTTGGGACTAAGCTTCACTGGGCAAGGGAATCCTAGGCTAGGCAAGGTCAACGAAATACACACAATTTATGAGGAAGGATTCTCTCCTAGGAGCCACTTATGCCTACTGCTCATAGACTCTCATTCCCCACATGCCTATTCCACCCCAGGAGTATACACCTTCACTGTCACCAAGACACTCCTTCGGCTACTAAACATCCCTTGCCTTGGGCTTTAGGAACAGACTGGACCAGAATTCTCTAAGCTCTATGGCAGCTACAGGACTCCTTCCAGGAGTTCTCACTTCCTCCGCGCGCTCTCTCACATGGAGAGAGTCTCTCACGGGCCTAAGAACCTTATTTTTCAACCACAACCACCTCTCTCACTTGTGGAGAGTGTTGCACACAAGCCTGACAGCCTGCTTCTTCTTCTCTGTTCCATCACAAGGAGGAAAAAAAGGCTTAGTAAGGAATGAATGAAGGTAGCCAATCACACTCAACCAAGGTACTGTGTGGCCACAACAACCCACAATTATAATGCACATGGCATAGACAATTACGGTATGCTCATGTTTCACAGAAGATAGCAACCCAAACGGTTAAGAACGAACTCATATTTGCAGTGTGGATAAATTGGTTCACATGACACACATGAGACACAGCTTAGTCCATGGATTACCAGTTTCAGGATGCGTGACAAGAAAATTATGCAGATATCAATGATGGAGGCCAAATGCAGAGACTAGATGAAATTCACAAGAATACACTAGTCGATCACAGAGGTCTCACGATTTGAGGTTTTAGATCTACGTGAGGTATGCAGTGATCGAATGCAGAGGAAATGCTCTTTAGATAACCGATGAAAGAATGGAGGAAAAACCCCCATCACAGCTCAATTCTTGGGTTAAATTGCATTTTCTTGGGCCGACACATGTCACCCATGAAGCTACATGCACTCCATCAAGTATATGTTCCCTTTTTCACATGTTGGGGCTGCATGTGTTGCCTCTCCCAGGACTTAGGATAAAAGCATACCTTTCACACCACTTTGGAATAATAATAAATTATTATTCCTAAGGACATAAGCCCTCAATCTTAGCCCCTCTTCCTACCTCTCAACCCCCTCTCCCTTACCCACACTATGGAAGCTTAGTCCCCCATCACTCTTTCTTTGTGGTCGATTGGCACGCAATGACGTTTATATATTATATTAATGATCTGCATAATTACATATACAAAATCAGGCTCCTAGCCTTAACACTTAGGCTCTTCGGCCTAATAAACACATAAGCCCACCAACTTAGCAATACTCGACTAACCAGCCTACAAAACATGATTATAATTCATAAACATGATTACAATTCATAATATAACTTGGGCATTACCGGGGGATATTACAATCCCCTTCCCTTATTTTTGCACTGTCCTCAATTCATCTCTTTACACAACATCAACAAGATTTTCAAAATATTCAAAAAGATGTGGATATTCTACCCACATAGCATCCTCATTCTCCCATGTTGTGTCCTCAGGACCATACCAGATCCACTGGACCTTTACAAGCCCTATGGCTCAATTCCAGAGTTGTTTTCTTTTCCAGTCCAATATGCGCACATGATACACTTGAAAGACACCTTCTTGCTCCACCTGAATCACATTCCAATCGATAGCATGATTAGCATCAGGTATATATTTCTTAAGAAATGAAACATGAAATACATTATGTACAGTTATGGATGCAGGTAATGCAAGCATATATGCAATTGCCCAATCCTTTCTAGGATTTCAAATGGCCCACAAAATCTAGTTGCCAACTTGGCGCAGTTTTCCAACTTCAAGGAACTTCTATTGGATTTTAATTTCAGGAAAACATGGTCACCCAATTTAAACTATATGTGGTTTCTATTCTTATCAACATAATGTTTTTTCCTACCTTGGGTAACTTTCAAAATTTGCTTAATTTTTAGCATCTGTTCTTCCATTTCCTTGAAAAACTCTGGCCCAACTACTGCCCTATCAGCTTGATTATCCCAACTCATTCGAGTATTGCACTTTTTTCCATAAAGTGCTTCAAATGGTATCATCTTCAATGATGCTTGATACCCATTGTTGTAGGCAAATTCTACCAAGTGTAGGTAGTCTTCCCATTTAGATGGTTTGTCCATCACATACATCCTTAGTATGTATTCTATCACTCAATTCACCCTCTCTATATGCCCATCAGAATCGAGATGATAAGTTGTACTGAAGTTCAGATTCGTTCTGAACCCCTTGAATAACCCTTTCCAGAAATTTGAGGTAAAGTTTGGGTCTCTGTCAGACACAATTGTCTTGGGAATTTCATGCAATCGTGCCACTTCCTTCATAAAAATATCAGCAACATCTGTTTCCTTGTGAGTAGTCTTTAACAGAACAAAATTGGCATCTTTTGTAATCTTGTCCACTACCACCATGATTGAATTATGTTGCTTGTCAGTTTTTGGGAAATCCTGTGATGAAATCCATTGTCACCACTTCCCACTTCCACTCAAGAATAGGTAAAGGTTGCAACAACCCTGCTAAATGCCAGTGCTTAGCTTTAAACTTCTAGCACTCCATACATCTAGCGATGTATTATGCAATCTCTTTCTTCATACCCAGCCAAAAGTAATGGCTCTTGATTTCTGCCACAGTTTTCTGATAAGGAACATTATTCATTTCATGCAAAATCGCAAGTTTCAAATCCTGGACATTAGGTACATAAATTCTATTCTTGTACATAAGTATTCCATCAGTTTCCAATTTATAAATCTCCACTTTCTGTGGCATATTATCTTATTGTAGCTTTGCTACCAAATCCCTATACAACAAATCTGTATTTGTAGCCTCCAAAAGTCTTCTTTTAATATTAGTTCGGTACATGCTAATGGTTGTAGCATGAAATTCATCCACTCTCCTACTGAGTGCATCAACCACTTTATTTTCCTTCCCTTTGTATGCTTGATATCAAAATTGTACTCGCAGAGAAACTCTAGCCACCTACTCTGTCTAGCATTCAAGTTTGGCTGATCAAACAAGTACTTCAGACCATTATGGTTTGTTCTTAGTTTGAAGATCCTTCCCATGAGGTAATGTCTCCATTTCTTTAGAGTGTGTACTATGGCTTCCAACTAAAAATCATGATTTTCATAGTTCCTTTCGTTCTCTTTCAACTTTCTAGATTCATAACAGATTATGAATCCATTCTAATTGAGGACTCCAAGTCCTTCTTTGCATGCATCTGTGCACACCATGAAATATTCATTTGGATATGCGATCCTTGGGATTGGAGCATTGGTTAATAGTTTCTTCAATTGTTGGAAGCTTCTCTCACAATCCTCTGTCCACTGAAACTTTTTCTCCTTCCTTTGCAAGGAAGTGATAAGGTGACATAACCTCGAGAACCCTGCGATAAACCTTCTATAATAACCAGCTGGACCCATAAAGGATGAATTTTGTCACGTTATTTAACATTGACCATTCTATGATGGCCTCAATCTTCTCATGATATACAACTATCCCTTCCTTCGAAATAATATGCCCCAAGTAATGGATTTGCTCCTGATAAAACGAGCACTGGCTCAACTTGGAATACAATTGGTGCTCTCTTAGCACCTGCAGCACCATCCTGAGATGGTTTCCATGCTCTTCCTCTGAATTGGAATAGACCAGAATGTCATCCAGGAAGATTATGATGAACTTGTCTAGATAGTCCCTGAATACACCATTCATCAGGCACATAAAAACAACGGATGAGTTTGAAAACCCAAAAGGCACCACTGTGAATTTGTAATGACAATATCTTGTTCTGAAGGAGGTCTTGTTGATGTCTTAATCCTTTATCCTTACCTGGTGATATCCTGACCTAAGATATATCTTTGAAAATATCTTCGCATCCTTCAATTCATCGAAGAGGTCATCAATCCTCGACAAAGGATACTTGTTCTTTACAGTTACTTTGTGCAATTGTCTAAAATCGATACACAATCTCAACGTCCCCTCCTTATTCTTCATGAACAGGACCGAGGCACCCGAAAGTGACACACTTGGGCGTATATACCCATTCTTAAGAAGCTCTTCAAGATGTAATTTCACTTCTTTCAACTATGGCGTACTCATTCTGTAAGAAGATTTTGACATTGGAGATGCTCCAGGCATCATTTTTATAGAGAACTCAATATCTCTCTTCGGGGGTAGTCTGGTTACCTCCTGAAATACATCTTCAAACTCTTTTAGTACTGCATGATCTCCAATATTCGACTCCTTATCCTTAGGTTTTTCCTCCACATGGGCTGCAAATAATTGACATCCTTTTATGTAGCACTTCTTCAACTACATTGCTGAGATTTCTCTGATAGCAACAGCTTTGGGAATTCCTTGGACTTTTTTCTGATTTCCTTCCTCATCCAGGCAAGTGAATGCCTTGTTACGACAGTCTAATATGGAATGGTGTTGGTCCAACCAGTCCATCCCAATTAGACAGTCATAAGAACCTAAAGGAAAAACATTCAATTCATCCTTTGTGCTCATTCCATTCATGTCCACTGGACATGACTTAACTAACTCACTGACTTTTCTCTTGGTTCCAGTAGCTAGCTACACTAACCAAGACTTTTCATTTTTTCTTCTTGACAATTGCAAACTTTTCACCAATTTAGGATCCATATAACTATGACTATCCCCTTCATGTCCAAGGGATGGTTATTGATCATACCTTCCACTTCAATCATGTGTGATTGAAATTCAGCTTGCTTGTTGTCCAGGGATGCATAGATCTCGGGTATTCTATTGCCCATTTCCTCCATTGTTTTATCCTGTTGTACATTGTGGACAACTCTCACCTTATCATTTCTGTGGGAGAAATATTTGTACCTATTGTTTCCTTTACAACCCCAACATTCCATAGGTGGTTGTATTTTCATTTTCCCACCTACTTCAACCTTTCTAGGCTCTCTAAAAGATGGTTTTACTTGAGGACTGTTTCTAAAACATGGTGGCTTAGTTTCCTTCTTCCTCTGATCCAACTTGAATTTCTTCTTGTCTTCCCAAGCCTTCTGGAATGTAGGCTTCTCTCTTTGTTGCTTATATAAGCATTTATCTCTTCTAATTGTTTCTTCCATAGTTTTTGGGTCATCATACTGGATCTTGTCCCTAATGTAAGGTGGTAGTCCACTCAAATACCTTTGAATCTTAACAGTCTCATCCTTGATGAATGGAACATACTTCATTAATTCCAAAAAACTTCGTTTGTATTCATCAATAGTCATGATGCCCAACTTGATTTCAAAGAAATCTCTCATCTTTCTGTCATAATATCTTTTAGTCAAGTATTTCTTCTCAAAATATCTCTTGAATTCTTTCCAAGTGATATCTTTCTCTCTAAAGTGTTGCACCTACATAAGCTGATCCCACCACATGGAAGCCTTTCCCTTCAGTTGATACATTTCAATTATTTGTTCTACATGAGAAAAATAATTCTACAGTTGGAAATATTTCCTCGTGCCAAGCAACCATGTCTCAGCATCTTCCTCCTTCTTATGTTTTCCATCAAACATTGGAGGCTTAATCTTGTTCATTTCTCCCTTTAGTTCATCCACTCCATATCTCCTATGCTTTCTGGTAGGATATGGGCTTGAACTACTGTGTGCCCTCCTCTTGGAGTGACCTTGGGAGTGATGATGGTGTTTACCAACACTCCTTGATCTTCTTCCCTCAAAAGTCGGGTGACTCTCAATTTTTCTCAAGTCTCTCTCTTGGTCCAACTTCTTTTCTATTCTCTCCAGACTATTAATCAACTTTAATTTGAATTGACCTTGTTTATCCTGAGCTTTCCTGATCTTTATGCTATCTATTCGATGAGTTTGGGCATCTTTCTACAATTTTTTCAATGATCTTAATCATATGCCCTTCCTTATCTATCTCTTTTCCATGCCCATTCGAGTTTGAACTTTCAACTCCCAAATGGAAATCCATGCCTTTAGCTTCATTCTCTGAACTAGAAGCATTCTATGTCTCTTTCATTTCTTTTGCACTCAGTGGAAATTCTACTTGGTTATGGCACTTGCTAAACTTCTGCAAACACAATGTGCAAACAACCAGAATTTGTCAGGCCATTATTACTTAACAAATCCCACAACATTCATAAACAAATATGAATTAAGAAAACGTTCAGATTTCATGAATTTTCTGAGCTTTGTTGGGCTCTCTAACAATCCTTCGATCTCTAGCCCCTTCTCTCTTAATCCCCAACCCACGTGATCGTGGGTCATGACCACTCGCTTAGAAAAAATGGCACTTAACGACTTCACGTTTCGGGAGGTTTCAAATCACTTCACAACAACTTCTCAAATTTTGGACTAACAAACTCGCGACGTAGGTGGATCAACCGTCCACATTTACCCAATATCCAATGGATGACACTTGTTGTGGAACCTCAGGCATCTGAGTTCTGATACTTTGAGACTTCAAAATATTTCACATCTGCACACCCCGAAAACTTCCACGTCACCTTAGGTGATGTCATTACCTTACATCACTTAATATTTTCCCAATTGTGGGGGCATGCAATGGTGGTTTTGGAGTAACCCTCCCTTTAGTCTGCAACTCTCCTGACACTGACACATAACCCCTCAGTGAAACCACGGTTTGGATTGCGGGACCACCTTGGATAATTATCTTTCATGCAACTTGGGTCCCCGCAATGTCTCCTGGATGTCGATCTTGATGTATTGTGATCAACATCATTGTGGGTCCTCTGACCCTTAACTATGTTATGTAAACTCAGGCCCCACTAACCCTGCTCACACAGAATTCCACATGGTGGAATACTAGCGACATCATCTGACCCCACCACGTCTACTCTTTCTCTTCGGAACTTCAGACTTCGGGAGTTTGTGCAACAACACATCCCACTTCTCTCGACAATCAAAATCTCAAAATTACAATCTTCTCTTCTACTTGATCCAATGTTCAATCTCTTTTCTCCAGATCTACAGTGTAGATCTCTCTCGGGACTTTGGGGTTTCGGGTTTCAGGCGTTTATTCCTCCACGCACCCCGCTTCTCCTGATTGCCGAACTCTGAAGGGATTCTAGGATAACCCTCCTATACCTTCTCTAGATCTGACAGTCATATTGAATTTCCCTTCTGTCCGAACAGATCCTATGGATCCAACAACCCAAGTGTTGAACGCTCCCTCTCTATGGTCAAATACTACGATGGTTGTGGTTTTTCTATTGCTACTCCTCCTGAGATTCATAACACAACTAATGTAACCCCTTGGCACTCAGAAACAATATAAGGTTCAAAATTAGTTCCTCTGAACACCATTTCCACTCGAAATATTGGGTCCAAAGACCACTTATCCGACCCATCTAGGCTCAGCGTTGAAAACATGGCTCTGATACCATATTGTAACATCCCCAACCACCAACAAGCTGGGAAATGCCACCTACACAACCTTAACTTAGCCTTTAAAGCTCTGATACCATATTGTAACATCCCCCACCATCAACCCACTTGCCGGAAAATGCTACTTCACGGAAACATTCTCAGGCTTAAATATATAACATTCATTATTTATAAAGAATAAGTATTAAATCAAATTAAGACATTTGACATGGTTTTGCTACTGTCATATAGACTTAAACATAATTAACAACAATTCAAACTAGAACATAATACATAATAATATTACAAGTATCATAGAACATGCATTTTAATTAAGTACGAAATTAAAACACATAATTATACTTATTTTTGAAACTGTAATACACCACCAACTGCATGCAGAACTTCCAAAAACCTCCCATCCTTAGACTGTGCTGCTCATCACTCTCAGCAGTAGGTCACCCCCGAGATAGGACTAAGCTCCACCAGGCAAGGGAATCCTAGGCTAGGCAAGGTCAATGGAAGACACACAGTTTATGAGGAAGGATTCTCTCTTAGGAGCCACTTATGCCCACTGCTCACAGACTCTCATTCCCCACATGCATGTTCCACCCCAAGAGTATACACCTTCACTGTCACCAAGACAGTCCTTCAACTGCTAAACCTCCCTTGCCTTGGGCTTCAGCAATAGACCGAACTGGAATTCTCTGAGCTCTGTGGCAGCTACAGGACTCCTTCTCGGAGTTCTCACTTCCTCCACGCACTCACTCCCCTGCAGAGAGTCACTCATAGGCCTGACAACCTCCTTCTTCAACCACAACCACCTCTCTCACCTGGAGAGAGTGTTGCACATAGGCCTGATAGCCTGCTTCTTCAGCTCCATTCCATCACAAGGAGGACAATAAGGCTTAACAAGGAACGAATGATGGTAGACAATGACACTCAGCTAAGGGACTACGCGGCCACAACAACCCATAGTTATAACGCACACAACATAGACAATTATGGTATTCTCAGGTTTCACAGAAGACAACAACCCAAACAGTTAATCACAAACTCAGATTTGCAGTGTGGATAAATTGGGTTCACAGGACACACATGAGACACGGCTCAGTCCATGGATTGCCAGTTTTAGGATGCATGACAAGAAAATCATGTAGAGGTCGATGATGGAGGCCAAATGCAGAGACCAAACGAAATTCACAGGAATACACCAGTCCATCACAGAGGTCTCATGATTTTGGGTTTTAGAGTTGTGTGAGGTATGCATCAATTAGGCGCAGAGGAAACACAGTTCAGAAAACTGATGAAATAATGGAGGACGAAACCCCCATCCCAGCTCAATTCTTGAGTTAAATTAAATCTACCTAGGCTAAAAAATGTTGCCCATGAAGCTGCATTTAGTCCATCAAGTATGCATTCCCTTTTTCACATGTTGAGGCTACATGCATTGCCTCTCCCAAGACTTAGGATAAAAATATACCTTTCACACCACTTTGGAATAATAATAAATTATTATTCCTAAGGACTTAAGCCCTCAATATTATCCCCTCTTTCTACCTCTCAGCCCCCTCTCTCTTACCCATACTATGGAAGATTAGTCCCCCATCACTCTTTCTTCATGGTCGGTCGACACGCAACGATGTTTATATATTATATTAATGATCTGCATAATTACATATACAAAATCAAGCTCCTGGCCTTAACACTTAGGCTCTCCAGCCTAATAAATACATAATCCCACCAGCTTATAAATACTCAGCTCACCAGCCTACAAAACATGATTACAATTCATAATATAACTAGGACACTACCGGGGGATATTACACCCACTCTGCTTGCTCATGTTGAATCAACACAAGGAGAACTCCATATCTATCTGGTCTCTTGGTGCAAAGTTTATCTCAAAATTAGTTAAGATATCTGAAATAATCATTAGCGCATCCAAAACAAAGTCCAAGGAAACAAATGTTTCATTTCTTTGTAAGAACTGCAAGAATATGAAGGAGCTTTGAAAATCTCACAGGAATTTTTTTCAAACATGGGCGCACTCATGCACGACCTTCAATGCATGCATATTTGAATTCTATGGCACTGTAATCATCAACCACCAGACCAACAAGTAATGAGATCAAATACAGTCTCTTGTAATGAAAAATATTTCTTGATTTCATCCATCAAGTAAGAAATGAAAGGGAGTGGAAAGAAGAAGCTGAGAGGCAAAGGGGGTTGGCATAATATTCATCAAAAATATGACCTTCATTATACATGTTGTGGAATGAATGGGTCACATGAAGCCACCAACTACAGAGTTCCATGGAAAATTATTAAAGAAGAAATATAGAGTCAGAAAGGAGACAGCGATAGAACTTCAAGACTAGGGAAAGGTAACTAAAGATCTATTCAATACTTACTTTTCTTCTTGGGGAGATGCATGGCTTCTTGACACAGGCATAACCTCCCACATGAAATTTTGAAGAGATTTCTTCGAAGACTTCGATGACAATGTAGATGGCATAGTGTATTTTACAGACAGATCAAGTCTCAAGCCTTCAAGAATGGGCACCATCAGGATTAAGTTTCATGGACTTCCAAATTTTCTTCTACATAATATAATCTATCTTCCTGAGTTGAAAAGGATCTTGTTGTCCCTCGTGCACATTGTTAGTATTCTGTAAAAAATTTCGTTTGATAAACAAATGACAGAGGTAACCTACAAACCAAATTTAGAGATGGGTAATATCATGCTCATCTCAGTGAGGGCTCTCTCCTCTCACTTGGTCTTTAACAACGAGTTTTCTTTAACAATTCAATGGCTAGGTTTTGTTGTTTTTTTGGGGGGGTTATAATTTTGCTGGAAATTAAGGGGAGGGACACTTAGGGCTATGGAGTCCAACTTATGAAATGAATGGAAGAACTAACTGGTCTACAAAAATATCCAGAGGAGAAAGGATACATGAGGCTATAAATCTGAGTTATAATTTGTAAATTTGTAAAGTGTAGGAAGAAAAGAAAACATATAACTACATCAAATCATTAAATAAATGAAGTATGAATTAGTTAGGAAGAAATTAACACATTTTAAATTTATTCATCCAAGAGCATTACAAGAAGAATTATGGGCCTTTGACTATCCAATTTAAATAGAAGACAGTGAAAATGATATTAGAAATACAGGAAATACATACAAAGAGGGGAGACAAAACTCATATCACCACCATTAGAATCTTTTCATGGAAACTTCAAAACTTCTACATGTGTATTCAATTCAGCTTCAGAAAATTACATTCAAGTTATGAATAGCTACAATCGCGCTCTTGCACTTCTTCCCACCTCTAATACATTTGGAACTCCTCATATTTATACAAGTTGAGTTCCTTTGGTTTGAAATCAATTACAATGATTAAAATGAAATGTTTTGATTCTGAAACCGATTACAAAGATTAAAATGAAACATTTTGGTTTTGAAATTGATTACAATGATTAAAATGAAATGTTTCTGTTCTAAAAACGATTAAAATGATCAACAATAAATGTTTCTTAATCCAGATTTTGGTTTCTCTGGCGTTTTAGTCCCTCTTTTCACCCTCTGACTTTGTCTCGACCCTTCATGTGATTTGTTGTCTTTCATTGACCTCTGGACATCATTTGTCAAGCCTTGGAAAACTTCATTTGGCCTTACCCAACCACATTATCTCCTTTGATTGCAAGTCAGGAAATTCTCTATCTCAGATATAGTTTTCTGCATGAAAATGAGTGGAACTAGCGAGCCGAGTTAGTGTATTGTTGAGTTGCAGTGGAAAAATGGTGGTCGCGCCAAGGTTTTAATGGTCCAGTATTTAAAATAATAATAAAATAAACAAACAACCTCCCTTTTATACTTCCCTTCTTTTTGGGGGCATGAGAAAGTGGTTTGGGGAAACCCACTGTTCACCTCGAAATGTATTTGGTGGTGCCACGTATCCCTAGATGAAAACCACGGTTTAGATTTCGGCCCGCTTTCCGAAATTATCCTCCGCACAATTTCTCCCCCCGAAATTATCCTCAACCGTCGATATGGAGAGATTACTATCTACGATGTATCAGGTCCCATCACCTTAGTGCCCCCACCCGATTTAGCCTCTTCCTGCCAGATTTAGCCCCTTCCTTGGTTTATCAGGCCTCCAAACCAATCTAGTGTCTCACTATGTCCTGAAATCTTGATTTCACAAAAAAAATTAATGGTGACTAACACACATCAGACAACAAGGCCACTCTTTTCATATGATCAGTGGAAAAGTTG
Organism: Picea sitchensis; assembly: GCA_010110895.2. Classification (NCBI taxonomy): domain Eukaryota; kingdom Viridiplantae; phylum Streptophyta; class Pinopsida; order Pinales; family Pinaceae; genus Picea; species Picea sitchensis. The sequence goes on along the minus strand of SNQJ01S0048365.1, from coordinate 26,999 downwards.
AAATATGAAAGGATTATGATAACATGCATGTTATGAATAGAAAGTAAGATGGAAGATTGTTGAAGTTGAATGGGACATCTTCCCATACACACACAACTGCATACCTCTCTCATCATGACTCGTGTATTTTTTGGCATACTATATTTGGTCATATTATTTATGACATTTTTCATTTGTTGAGAAAGAATGGTGTTTTTGGTTTGAAGTTGAAGAAATGTGATGCTTTTATCCTTGGAAAACATAGCAAACAACCCTTTCATGATTCTACTTCTAGAGCATGTAGAAAATTTGAACTAATTCATTTTGATTTATGTAGCCCTATCCATGTTCCTTCTGCAAATGGAAACAAATATATCATTAATTTTATTGATGATTACACCATGATGTGTTGGTTAAAGTTATTGAAAGATAAATCACAAGCTTTTGAAACATTTAAAAAATTTCATGTATCGATTCAAAATGAAGCTCAACCTCATATTGGATCTCTTCGCATTGATAATGGAAGAGAACATACTTCTAATGAATTTGAAATCTGCCTCCATAAACATGTTATAAAACGTCAAACCATAGTTCCATACAATCCCCAACAAAACAGTGTGGCTTAGTGATCCAAATGGATCCAGGAAGGCCTAGAAATAAAATTTCTCGGAATTAGACGAAACCAACACCATTGCATTGGTCTCTTCGTGCAGATTTCGACCATATATATTTTTTTCCAAAAATGGACATCGTATGTGAAATTTATCATGTTCTGAAAATTTTCCCAACCAAGAAAAAAAAAGTCAAAGTCAAGGTCAAGAGGTCAAATTCAATGGATGATTTCATCATTACATCATGATGACATCAGTATGACACATGAAATCACCTAAGGCTGACATGTGGTAGGAATATTTGGCATTTTCAGGATGAGTTGGCACAATATGGATTTGACACTTGGACTATACTGACACTGACATGGCATTCCATATGATGATGTGGCCTAGTGAAATTCCAACACATGGCAGTATAGATGATGCGTGGAAAATACGTGGCTATACGGTTTGACAGGTGACAGTGATGTGGCATGATCTGGGGGTGACACGTGGTAGGTAGGTTGATTGTGTAGGTTGACTTGGTAGCTGAATCGACTGTACAAACCAATCATAGGGTGACACGTGGTCCAATCATAGAGTTCCATGTGTCAGGCCAGATGAGGCCAAGGTTGGTTGGTCAAAAAGTTTGTTGTGATCCACAAGGGTCAAACCCTTGACCTCCCAGGCAACCAACGGACTAACCTCCATGTGCTAACCGCATGGTGTTAGGGACCTAACCTACCTAACCCCTCAAGTGGGTAGAATAATATATTTCCATGTAATAAAGGTCAATATCAATAAGGCCTAGCAATAAGGAGGAATAAGTCAAATGTAAGATGACCTAATAGAAGCTTCCACTTCTAGAAGGATCTTCCTCTAGATTACTCTTTTGGATAGATAGATTTAGTATAAATAGGAATAAAGGGTATGATAAGTATAGTATTGGATATTATTGTAATAGATCTCTGCTCTGCTAGAGGATTCCCCCTCGAAGAGGCAAGTGAACATTTCTATTAGTAATAAAAGTGCTCATTCTGGTGTATTTTGGTATTGTTCTGGTATTTTTTTGGTATTATTCTGGTTATATCCTTGTTTCTCTGCTATTTCTAGATACAATATTTATGTTCTGCATACTATTTTATATTTGGAATACTACAAGTGGTATCAGAGCACCTTCCTGAGAAGAAAATTGTGGGTTAACTTTTTTCAGGGTAGACAAATATTCTAACATCCTAAAGCTACAAATATTTGTCATTATGCATATAAACCCACAGTCAGAGAGTCATACACGTAGGAAATACAAGAGGTACTTGAGCACACATTTGTTGGCCACCCTTGTAACCCTTGTTGGTACCCCTTTGAGTGGTAGCGCATCAGACAACGATTGTATACGGCTCAACCTAGATTTCATGAAGCCCTCCATAGATAAATCAATCGATCACATGACTGCTATAGTGCCACTGAGAAAAACACTCGAGAAGATACTCTCTAGTATCTGGGTAGTCGATTAGTATGGCTAAGGGCATGGTATAGCCTCCTTAGTTGGTTCCCTGAGAGATTAGGTTGAGTACTATTGTTGGACCTTGCACGTATATCAGAGAGATATAACATAGGGCAAACCCTTGTCTATAGAAACCCTGAATATCTTACCCCTAAGGGCAGAAAAAAAAAATAGAACAGAAAAGATATATTGCCGCACAACTGCGCCTTTTTCATTCTAGTTGTGAAATTACTACACATTTCTTCCTGTTAATCATTTGGGCATTTCGTCACTATAGTATTCTCTAGGCCGTACTATAACTCTGCCAGAGTAAAAAAACAACGAGTATAGTGGTCCCATCAACACATTTATTTGGGACCTATTCCATTGGATTCCCCTTTTCTCCCTTATCACAGTCATACCCTTCATTTTTAATCCTTTTTGTTTCGGTGGACCCGACCCCTTCCCAGTTTCCCTATTTTTCTGCCTATTCCATTATATTTCCCATATCGCAATGATCGTCGTGGTACCTATCACTTATAAGTCCTTTTTTGTGGTCCCAGCCACCCATTTTTCCTTACCCGCACTTCCCCTATCCAAATTGACACCACTCGCAACCAAGAACTCCAAGATTCCATCAATCAAGCCTGTGCCTCCATTGAACATATGAAATTTGATATTGGGTCTACCAATTCCCACATTGAAAAAGTAGAGCACAAATTTGACACCATGGAATCCAATTTCACAACCCAATTTATTACCCTCTAGTCTATTGTTAATCAATTGTTGAGCCTCCCTATGGGTCCTTCTTCATCAGACCAAGCCAATTATGTTGATTCCTCTTAGGCTCTGCATTTTCAATCCAACTATCATCATCATGAACCTCATCTTCCCCACATAGTGGTCAATAAATTCGATGGATCCAATCCTATGGGTTATGTTAGCAATATTTCTTGTATGGGGGTTAGAATGCAAAGGAATGGGTTTAAAACCCACTTACCCTAAGTTTGGATGCAAAGAGCGCTTGTGATTAAGCGGCAGGAAGCTATGGACGGTAGAGATTTGCGTGCCCAGATCAATGGCGTACAGTTGATTTTGGAGCCCCCCCACCATTCTACCTTTAATCGGGGGGGGGGGTCTGGAATCCAGGGTGCATCTCTCCGACGACTACGATTGAGGAGCCCGGATTAATGGCACGTGAGTTGATTCCAGACCCCCCCCCACTTTTCTACCTTTAAGTGGAGGGGGGGGCATCTGGAATCCGGGGCGCATTTCTTCAATGGCTAAGATCTTAGCACCCAGATCAATGGTGCTCAGGTGATCTCGTCCTTCTCAACCGCTCTATTGTTAATCAGTGTAGGCCCTTCCATCTTCATGTCAGTTGTGGACCATCCTCCCCCCTACCATCTATTCTCCTCCTGGCCGTGCGATGAGGCTCGCTCCCTTTAGCCTCCTCGTCCCCTGCCATGTGTCCCACTCCTTTCCATGTCAGACTCCATCAAAATGTGCCTGTTATTCCTCATCTCCTGCCCCCTCTGCTTATCACCTTCAGCCACGTATCTTCCCCTGTTACCTCCCTCACACCTCATCAATCCTTATTTCACCTTCATAGCCTCGGTGTCACCACTCCCGCTATGCGCCCCATCCTCCGCACTGGCCTCCACGCCTATTCATCAGGTCGTTCAACTAATCCAGGTGGCAGTGCAAGGAGCCTTCCACGTCACTAAAGCGCCGAGTTGGCCAGGTCGTTCTCAATCGCCATAAAGCAGTTATTGAGGTAGTTGGTGGTGGTTAGACATCGCCTCTGCCATAATGGGAAAGTCCAGCGATGAGTTAAGAAGCACGTCGATTCGCCTACGGAGCTGTCAGAAATTCGATTGCATTCGCCGCAGGTGCACGATCATTCATAGACTACAGGTGCAGATTGTCAGAAGCCATGCAAACGCAAAGATTTTAATGTAATGTCTTGATTTTGTTGTTGTGGTAGTTTTGAGTATATGTAGGCGTTTTCACCATTTTTGTATCAATCGATGGTAGAGCGAAGCTCCCGATTGTAAAGTTTTAACAACCATTATAGTCTCCTGGTTGTGCACATGTATCTGAGATTTCTTGTTTTATGAAAAACAGTTTCCTTAATCCATCTCTAATTCCATCTCATACCAGAGAGTTCATGATCGAATGATTCACATGAATTGTTACAGTTATGTTATGATAAAGGATTTGTCGTGCATTATTGTATTCCCTGGTCTTCTGTGTTTGAATGTAAGAGGATCTCGTGTTTGGACGCTTTCTTCCCCAGTCTATTAGGAACCTAATGTTTACGACATACTCTTGCACTCTTCTCATACAGGTCTTCCCTATGCTCACCCTTTATTACAGCTCACTATTTGAAGTTTATCTAAGACCTCATTTTCCCATCCACGCCTGGCCTAGTTTCAGAGTTGGAACCGCATCGTTTGAGTTAACCTCCATTTGATCACCCCTTTAAACAAAATGTGACATAAAAATTGATGGGTGTCAGGCTCTGCTCCTGCAAGAAATCTAGGGGTGCCTTCCGACGCTAACATTTCTGGCGTCGTTGCCGGGGACGAAGTTAAATATTTTCCCCAGGATTGAACGACAATGATCAGTTGATTCTGAAGGTGCATCATATATTAGAACTATTGATATTGCTACTGTGCACCTGGCGACTCCATTGTGACGACTCCACTGGGGAGAACCTATTGTTTTAGTTGTGGCTTACAGAGGAAGACATACGCGGTCACATCCATAGTTGCCCCTAGCTACACCTGTAACAGATCCAGAGGTGGTTCTCAGAAAAGGAAAGGCCCCTGAAGAAGAAGCTTCCACCGCCGAAACAGGTAATCTGCCTTTTCCTTCTGTAAGAACTCCTTTTTCTCATCCTCAGTTTCATGATAGACCCCCTTCAGAGGTTTCCCGTTTCCTGAATTTTGGGAGTGTTCCTGCTGAGTTTTCCCCTCCTGGTCTGGGACTAGAGGGAGAAATCATTGTCACTCCTCTCTCCTTTGAATCTGTTTCTCGGAGAAGACCCATGACTGCAGAGGATTTCCCCACTCCTGCGCAAAGAGAAGAACCTACTGACTCGAGTTCATTATCCTTCTCCTTGAATCCTCTCTTGTTTCCCACTCCACTTCGTGACTCGTTCCCAGTAGCCCCTTCCCGAACTCCTTCTCCTCCCAGCTCTCCTCAACCTAATATTCCTATGGCTGGTGCTAATCCCCCTCTGAATAGAATGGATTCCATAGTTGTTGCCAGATATGCTCCCTTGATCCTACCCCATCCTATGAACCCTCTCCCTGCTGGAGACTACTTGAAATACATGCCCAAGTTCACTGGGGAAGGAGACATAACTGCAGAAGAGCACCTGGATGCTTTCTACAGTTATGAAGATAACCTCAACATTGAAAGAAAAGATGTCTGGATGAGAGTCTTCATCCAGAGCCTAGATGGCGAGGTGAGGAAATGGTTCAGAGGATTGGCCCCTGGATCTATTGTTGGGATTGAAGCTCTGGATAGTATTTTCCTGAGACAGTGGGGAGATAGGAGGGATTTCATGTATTACATAACAGAGTTTGGGTCTCTAAAGAAAATGGAAGGAGAGTCTGTCTCTGACTTCTCCAAAAGATTCAATAAAATGTATAATAAGATTCATGCAGAGATAAAGCCCTCGGAAGCCTCTGCCCAAATTTCCTATGTTGGGGCCTTCGACCCCGATTTTTGTCTACTATTAAGAGAAAGAAGAGCTACCTCCCTAGCTCAAATGCAAGACGCGGATGTAGAGGTTGAATCCAATATATTGGCAGCTAATAAACTGAGAAACAAGGTCGACGTAGACAGAAGAAAGGGAAAATTCGAAGTCTCAATTTTTGGCACATTGGTGCCCCACCCTCAGGTGGATGAATTGACCAGGATGGTGAAGTCTCTATCTACAGAGATGGACAAAATGAGGGTGGAAGGGAGGCAAGCATACAAAGGCTCCCAAAATGCAGAAAAGGGAGGAGGTTTTAGAAGACCAAATAATTTTTCTCCCCCGAATGTGCAAAAGGAAAGAGGTAGAGATAGAGAAGACCAGAGAATTCAGGCCCCTTTTCAAAACAATTTTGTGGTTGAGGATGAAGAAGGGGAAACAGACGAGCTCAAACCTGAAATCCATTTCTTTGTAGATACTCCTCCCTTTCCTCATATCACTCAATCAGCATACGAGGAGTCTCTCATGGACATTCAACTAAACGAATTGAGTAAGGGAGACAAGGTTAGCGACGGCCGAGGCAGGTACAACATGAGGTCCGATAAAAAAATAGCAGCACCTGATATTCCTGAATAGTGCACTAGAACAGAGAAGCCTGCCAATAAAGTAGAAGACAAACACAGAGGTAAAAAATCTCAACCCCTCTCTCCCATTTTCCACAATCATGTTCCTGAAATAAGAGAAACTCCAAAGCCTACATCTTCTTTTAATTTCGAGCATGAAATCCAAAAGATCAGGATCCCTGTGCCCCTCACCGATCTGATCAAACATGAAGAATTCAAAAAACGTTTTTCTGAGCTTTTACAGTCTGAAGCCTCATGCCTCCCCACAGACTCCATAAACCTCCAAGATGAAAATCCAGTAGTTGTCCTGGGCCCCATGGTAGAAGATAGAGATGACTCATCTCCCCCTTTCTACACATCCCTGAACATACATGATAAAGTGTTGCACAACTGCTTGATGGATTCAGGGGCCTCTCACAACCTCATGCCCAAAACTGTCATGGAGGAGTTAGGACTGGAAGTCACCCGAGATTATCATGACCTCTATTCTTTTGACTCCAGGAGAGTTCAGTGTCTCAGAGTTATTAAAGACCTAGTTGTGACCTTGTTTCAACTGCCCATGAAGAGTGTGGTCATGGATATTGTAGTAGCTGATGTCCCCCCCAAGTTCGGTATGTTGTTATCTAGATATTGGATAAAAATACTGGGGGGAAATTTGCAAATGGACCTAACATATGCTACTATCCTAGTGTTTGGAGGAGAGCATAGAAGACTGTACAGGGAAGCCCAGCTGGCCTACATAATCAGTGATGAAGCCAACCCTACTAATCATCGAATTTTTTCCTTGGACACTGATTTAGGCTCCAGTCTACTACAGCTCACCGATGTTCCCGAACCTCCTCTAAAACTTAGAAAGAATCCCACCGCTTCTCGTGAATCCCCTCCCTCCATCACCCCAGTTTGGAAAATGTTTTTTGATGGAGCCTGTTCCAGAGAAGGCGTTGGAGCTGGAGTGGTTTTTGTGTCACCAGCTCAGGAAACCATGTCTCTGTCATACAGATTAGAATTTGAAGCTACCAACAATGTGGCAGAGTATGAAGCCCTCATCCTAGGATTAAGATCTGCAAGGGAAATCAGAATCCAGGAGATGGTTGTGTTTGGAGACGCAGAATTGATCGTCCAACAAGTCAAAAATATCTATCAGGCCAAGCATCCCCAGGTCAAGAACTACAGGAACGAGGTATGGGACCTGGTTGATAATTTCTTCTTGGATTTTAACATTTCTTTCATTCCGAGGGAAGAGAATATCGCAGCCGATTCCCTAGCAGTCTCAGCCAGTTTGTACAAAATCCCCCTACCTCCAAAGATTGATGGTGAGGTTAAGGTAAGATACAGGCCTTCCATCTCGGACAACATAAAGCATTGGAAGGTGTTCGAGGATGATATGGAGATTGAAAAATTCCTCCAATCTGTTGATGAGTTTTCTGGATTGCACATTGATCAGGATCCTGACCTGGAAGGTGACCCTCACCTGGAGGTGTTTTTAAATAAAATTTTTGACCACCAGATTATTCAATTACCGAGCAATTACATTCCAAGAGGACTGGTCCCATTAGAAAGATTGTTCGATGGGAATTATGTCGCAGTGAAGGGTAGAGTTTCAGGTGATGATGTTGACACAGCTGAGTGCAACATCGGTACACCTGAGGATCCTAAGCTTGTCAAGTTGTCAAAAGATCTTACTAGAGAACAAAGGGCTGAATATACTCGGTTGTTGAGAGAGTTCGCTGATGTGTTTGCATGGACCTACGAAGACCTGAAGACATATGACACATCAGTTATTGAACACAAGATCCCACTGAAGGAGGAGGCTAAGCCATTCAAGCAGAAGCTGAGACAGATAAATCCCATGTTGTTGCCCGTTATGGAGAAAGAGGTGAAGAAGATGCTAGATGCCCAAATCATTGTCCCCTTGAGATATTCTGATTGGGTGGCCAATTTGGTCCCGGTAAGGAAGAAAAGCGGGGAAATCAGACTCTGTGTTGATTTCAGGAACCTGAACAGGAGCTCAAGGAAAGATAATTATCCCTTGCCCAACATGGAACACATACTGCAGAGGGTCACCGGTGCATCTAGAATATCCATGATTGATGGTTTCTCTGGTTACAATCAGATATCAGTTATGCCTGAGGACAGGGAAAAAACGGCCTTCACCACTCCTTGGGGCACATTCATGTATGCCAAAATGCCTTTTGGACTGATGAATGCAGGAACGACTTTTCAGCAAGCTATGGATATAGCCTTCATTGGGGAGAAATATCAGTTTGTAGTGATCTATTTGGATGATATCACGGTCTTTTCCAGGTCAAACAAGGAGCATTGCTACCACTTGAAGAAGGTTTTTCTGAAGTGTCGAAGGTTTGGCCTATCTTTAAACCCCAAAAAATCTTTGTTTTCTATGAAGGAGGGGAAGCTATTAGGCCATATAGTGTCAGCCGAGGGAGTGATAATTGATCCTAGTAGGGTAGAGGCAATTCAGACCCTGTCATTTCCCAGATCTAAGAAGGAAGTTCAGGCCTTTTTGGGGAAGATAAATTTTCTGAGGAGATTTGTCTCAAATTTTGCTGAGTTGGTGAAGCACATCACAGCCATGATCAGGAAGGGAAATGAAGTGAAATGGACTACCGAACCTAGGGAATCTTTTGTCCAAGTAAAGAAGGCATTGACTGAGGCACCTCTGCTAATTAGTCCTGATTTTTCCAAAGACTTTCTGATTTTTTATTTCGCTTCCTATGATACAGTAGCAGTAGTCTTGTTGCAGAAAAATGATCAAGGACGAGAACAACCTATTGCCTTCTACAGTAAGGCATTGAGAGATGTAGAACTCAGGTACGAGATCATGGAGAAGTAGGCCTATGCCCTGGTGAAATCTCTCAAGGCTTTCAGAGTATATGTATTGCACTCGAGGATCACTACATATGTTCCTTCAGCCTCTGTGAAGGACATTCTTATACAGCCTGACATAGATGGTAGGAGAGGTAAGTGGATCACCAAAATCCTAGAGTTTGATTTAGAGATTAAGCCCACCAAATTGATAAAGGGGCAGGGTTTAGCCAAGTTGCTCACTGAGTCCAATTGCACAGCCTTGGGGATTAATCTCATCAATGAGCAAGCTTAATCATACGGTAAATATCCTCAGAGTGCCATATCCCTAGCAGCATGCCCCTGGTACAAGGATATCTTGTATTTTCTACAAGAATTAAAGCCTCCTGATGGATTGGGAAAAAGTAAGGCGAGAGATTTAAAGCTCAAGGCGTTCAGATATTGCATCATTGACAAATCCCTATACTGGAAGGACCCTCTAGGGGTATTGTTAAGGTGTCTAGACCTGCAGGAGGCCTAGAAGGTTATGTTTGATTTCCATAGCGGTCTCTGTGGGGGGCATCATTTCTGGAAGACCACAACCCATAAGATCCTTCGGGTAGGGTACTACTGGCCCACTTTATTCCCTGACGTCTGCAAGGAAATCAGATTTTGCATCAAATGCCAAAAGTTCTCAGGAAAGCAACAACTCAAATCTCTATCGTTAAAGCCTGTAGTAGTTTTAGCACCCTTTCAGCAGTGGGGATTGGACTTCATTGGAGAAATTCATCCTCCCTCAAATGGACATCACAGATGGATCCTCACTGCAACAGATTATTTCACCAAATGGATAGAGGTTGTTCCCACCAGGAGCTCTTCCCACAAAGTAATTATCAGCTTCCTGGAGGATATCATATCCCGATTTGGCTATCCTAGCAGAATTGTCACTGATAATGCCTCCCCCTTTAGGTTTGATCCTTTGGTCAAGTTCTGTGAGGAGTATGGGATTTCACTGATTCACTCTACTCCCTATTACCCTCAAGGAAATGGACTGGCAGAATCTTACAATAAGAGTCTGATCAAGCTCATTAAGAAGTTACTGGAAGATAACAAAAGGGCCTGGGATTCAAAGCTCAAATTTGCTCTGTGGGATGATCAGGTAACAAACAAGAAATCCCTGGGCATTTCTCCTTTCCAACTTGTTTATGGGACAGAGGCTGCTTTCCCTACTCAGCTCTCCTTACTTGTGGAAAAATTCCTCCAGGACCTTGAAGGAGAGCTTGACAATATGGTCAGAAGGATTCATCAGATGGTGGAAGTGCAACAGATTAGAGAGAATGATCCGGATTTATGTAGGAACACAATGAAATACAGAAATAGACATAAACGCAGATATGCAGCGGAAATAAGACTTCATTTCATTAATAACAAATGACTGAAATATGCTTACAGACAGAATGTAAATAAACTAGCTAAGGC
>SNQJ01S0048365.1:1314-16324 GCA_010110895.2 Picea sitchensis | reverse complement strand
ATCTCAAAAAACCTTCATTTAGGCCCTCAAAATGGCCCCGGAAGTTAAAACCTGCTAAAAATAGTAAATTGCCAAAATTGCCAGAAAACTGTTTTGAGCCAGTTGGAAAAGGTGGGTGGCCACCGATATCCACCTGGATCATAGAAGGTCATGAAAAAGGCCTACAACCATCAACAAAAGATCAAGCAGGTTTTTGATAGAAAGGGAAGAAAGAAAGAATTCGAGCAGGGTGACCTGGTGCTCAAGTGGGATGCACCCAGGCAAGACAGGGGCAAGCACAGCACGTTTGATGCCCTCTGGTTTGGGCCTTTCAGGATCCTTGAAGTTTTTTCAAATAACACTTACAGGTTGTAGGATCTGGAAGGCGATGAAGTTTTTGGTGGCCCAGTAAATGGGCACTTCTTGAAAAAAAAAAATTGTGAGCCGCAGTCGGCTCTTTTGTTTTTTGTACATATTGTTTCTGTTTTCGGTTTAATAAACGACTCCATAGCCCAACAGCAAGGCACTGAATCTGCAAAAGAGTTCTTAGAGCATCACAGGGATGAATCTATCCCCCATGGAGCCAAATGTTAGCGATATTTCTTGTATGGGGGTTAGAATGCAAAGGAATGGGTTTAAAACCCACTTACCCTAAGTTTGGATGCAAAGTGCGCTTGTGATTAAGCGGCAGGAAGTTGTGGATGACATAGATTTGCATGCCCAGATCAACGGCATATAGTTGATTTCGGAGCCCCCCCACCATTCTACCTTTAAGCAGGGGGGGTCCAGAATCCAGGGTGCATCTCTCTGACGGCTACGATTGAGGCGCCCGGATCAACGGCACGCAAGTTGATTCCGGACCCCTCTCGCTTTTCTACCTTTAAGCGGAGGGGGGGGTCCAGAATCTGGGGTGCATTTCTTCAACGGCTAAGATCTTAGCGCCTAGATCAACGACGCTCAGGTGATCTTGTCCTTCTCATCCGCTCTATTGTTAATCAGCATAGGCCCTTCCCTCGTCATGTCAGTTGTGGACCATCCTCCCCCCTGCCATATATTCTCCTCTTGGTCGTGCGATGAGGCTCGCTCCCTTTAGCCTCCTCGTCCCCTGCCATGTGTTCCACTCCTTTCCACGTCAGACTCCATCAAAATGTGCCTGTTATTCCTCATCTCCTGCCCCCTCTGCTTATCACCTTCAGCCATGTATCTTCCCCTGTCACCTCGCTCACACCTCATCAATCCTTATTTCACCTTCATAGCCTCGGTGTCACCACTCCCACTATGCGCCCCAACCTCCGCACTGGCCTCCATGCCTATTCATCAGGCCGTTCATCTAATCCAGGTGGCAGTGAAAGGAGCCTTCCACGTCACTAAGGCGCCGAGTTGGCTGGGCCGTTCTCAATCCCCATAAAGCAGTTATTGAGGTAGTTGGTGGTGGTTAGACATTGCCTCCTCCATAATGGGAAAGTCCGGCAATGAGTTAAGAAGCACGTCGATTCGCCTACGGAGCTGTCAGAAATTCGATTGCGTCCGTCGCAGGTGTACTATCATTCATAGACTGCAGGTGCAGATTGTTAGAGGCCATGCAGACGCAAATCTTTTAATGTAATGTCTTGATTTTGTTGTTGTGGTAGTTTTGAGTATATGTAGTCATTTTCGCCATTTTTGTATCTATCGATGGTAGAGCGAAGCTCCCAACTGTAAAGTTTTAACAACCATTCTAGTCTCCTGGTTGTGCACATGTATCTGAGATTTCTTGTTTTATGACAAACAGTTTCCTTACTCCATCTATATTTCCATCTCATACCAGAGAGTTCATGATCGAATGATTCGCATGAATTGTTACAGTTATGTTATGATAAAGGATTTTTCGTGCATTATTGTATTCCCTGGTCTTCTACGTTTGAATGTAAGAGGATCTCGTGTTTGGACGCTTTCTTCCCAGTCTGTTAGGAACCTGATGTTTATGGTAGACTCTTGCACTCTTCTCATACAGGTCTTCCCTCTGCTCACCCTTTATTACAGCTCACTATTTGAAGTTTATCTAAGACCTCATTTGCCCATGCACGCCTGGCCTAGTTTCAGAGTTGGAACCGCATCATTTGAGTTAACCTCCATTTGATCACCCCTTTAAACAAACTGTGACATAAAAACTGATGGGTGTCATGCTCCGCTCCTGCAAGCAATCCATGGGTGACTTCCGACGCTAACAGGTTGGGTTAATCATATGGAGCATTATTTTTATATACATGGTATTACTGACGAGTTGGAAAAACTTCACTATGATTTCCTCTATCTAGATCCTAAATGATGGAAATGGTGGCAATGGCATAAAAATTCATGTCAGGGGTATATTGCATGGACCCAGTTTGTTGCAGATCTCTATGCCTGCTTTGATACTAATACCCATTATCTTGATCGTTTGACCAAGTTGAAACACTCAGGCACATTGGAATACTTTATCACTTCTTTTGATAATTTTTCCTTTCAAACAAATGGCACGTCAGATGCATTCTTCCGTGAATGATTTATCAGTGGACTCAAGGATGAAATCTGATCCCAAGTTCTCATGGCCCACCCTCAGACTTGGTTAGATGCTACTACATGTGTTAAAGAGGACCAACAAGTTGTTTTTTCCCAAAACAAAAAAACCTCTTTTTTTCCTTGCCCTCGACCCACTAATCCTAACCCCCCTGTCACTCCCCTCAAGGTCCAGAAACTAACTAGGAATGAAATGGTTGAAATCCAAATGAATGGTCTTTGTTATAATTGTGATGAAAAATATTTTCCGGGGCACAAGTGTAAGGAACAATTATTTTTTTTGGCCATTTCCAAATATGTTCTTGAAGATGATGTGACAGTTCCCATTTTTTAAGAGCCCTCCCTTCCCAATTCTACCCCGGAGCTTGTTGACCCACCTGAAGTTGACCCACTTATTTCCTTGCATGCCCTCATTAGCTTCTCTACCCCACAAACCCTCAAGCTCATTGACTATATTAAGCACAAGAAGGTCATCATTCTTGTTGACAGTGGTAGCACCCATGATTTTATTCATCGTCATATTGTCCAAGAAACCAATTACTATATTCATGTTGTCAATAATTTTCAAATCATGATAGCCAATGGTGGGTCCATGAAATGTGGTGGGTGTTGTGAAAATTTACGTCTTCAAATTGGACATTACCAACTGAAATCTCATATGTTTTCCATTGACATGGATGGTTGTGACATTCTTATAGGTGTTGAATGGTTATGCCCTTTGGGTCCCATTCTTATGGATTTTAAGGAATTAACCATGCAATTCCAAAAGGAGGGACAAATGTATCAATTCCAAGGTCTCACAGCTGGTTCTCCTGAGATCATTAGTTCCCATCACATGTAAAAGATCTCAAGAAAGGCCACTCTGGGGTTATTGATCAACACCATTCTATTCAAGTCGTTGAGAAACCCTCTGTGCATCCTGACCTCCAAGCTATCCTTTCCACACATTAATCTGTTTTTCCCACCCCTCAAGGACTTCCTCCTTCTTATTGTGTTCATGATCATTCCATTCCCCTTGTTCTCCCTTATCATCATCCCTTTTCCCAAAAGAATGAAATTGAGAAAATAATGCAGGAATTGCTCCAAGCAGGTGTTATCTACCCCAGTACCAGCCCTCATTATTCTCATGTGGTCAACATACTTAAGAAATAAGGTACTTGGTGCATGTGTCTTGACTTTCGTGCCCTCCATAAACTCACCATCAAGGAAATGTTTCCCATCCATGTCATTGATGATATCTTGGATGAGCTAGGTGGTGCTTAGTACTTCATTAAACTTGATGTATGTTCTAGCTACCACTAGATATGTATGAAATAATATGACATACCCAAGACTTCCTTTCGAACACATGAGGGTCACTGTGAGTTTTTGGCCATGCCCTTTGGCCTATGTAATTCCCCCTCCACCTTCAAAAGCCTCATTAATCATGTCTTTCGTTGACGTCGACTGTGCCTCGACCTCGGCCACAATCTATGTGCAGACCTCCCGGTCTTTATGGATCATTCAAATTTCACCTTCGAGCTGAAGTGGCTCCTTCGATTCTCCACTAGAATATCTATTAAAATTGACTCACAGGTCTTTTCTGCTCCCTACAGCCTCTAGGCCCGATCGCTCTTCCTTTCACAACAGAAAAAAAAATGAAAATTCTAGGCTTCAGGGTTTCGCAATCCCGATGTCACAATATTTGTCTTCCCGATTTCCCGATCTCTGATATCCCGATATCCAAAAGCGCTTTAAACATCAGTTAGCCCTCTGGCTAGATTTTTGGTCCATACGACCATACAACCTCGCCTATATGGTTGCAGTCCTATCTCCTTTCAGGATTTTGGACTTTTGAATGCCAAGATGTATTTGACCCCTTGTCCTCAGGATCCTCGATCCTCCAAATTCAGATCTCCCAATATGATTTCATCTACGGGACTTTCCCCGGAAGTCGGGATTCTTGCCATGTGTCCTCAAAGATGGACGGTCCTCATCACTTCGAAATTTCTGGAAAAAAAATGCCTTTGGGTTCTTTCCCACGGGACTCCCGAAGTTCCAATTCTTGACCTCCCGTTATGACGATATGGCATCATCTATGCCCCATAACAGAGATTTCCTCCTTATCGGGATTTCGCTAATTCTCTACAGAGAATTTTGATCGTTCGCCTTTTCCTTTCGACGACTTAGCAGGTCCGAATCCTTCTGAGGTCTTCCATGACTTCAAACCTTTCAAGAACCTCCTACATGAATTCCTTGCGGAAACCCTCAATCACTTCGGTGTTTAACACCTTTGACTCCGTGCACTCCTTGCAGCAACAGTCCTTCAATAGCTCCTCAGGTTTCAAACCCTGGATTCAAGCTTGGTCTGTGCACACATTGCATGAATCCTATGCCTTACTGCACCTTTTGATGAAAATAAGAACAAAACCTAATCCCCTTGAGCTTTCAGAGACAAACCTATGAACCCTTTTTATCAACACACACTTTGCAGACAATTCAACTGCCCTCCTTGCAGGAACCCTCGCTTAGATAGAGAAACAATTGAAACTCATTCCTTTACCCTTCCTTGTAGATTTCAAACATTTAACAAGAAATCATTCATACATAGCATAAAAGAAATTGCATGACAGAAAGAGTAAAACCATGAACATACCACTCAGCATACACATACAAGAAACAAACACAACTCCATGAATTTGAATTAAAGACTTCTTCTATTAACTCAAATCTCTGTACATGGGTGTTTCTCAAACACAGTTTCTATGTTCCAGCTCTGTGTGCTCTTTTCTTGGTAATGTTCTTCTCTCTTCTCTTCTCCTCTCTTATGTTCTCTTCCTCTTCTACAATAATACAGTGAGGGTGTTTATATTCTTTTTCCCTCTCTCATTCTAAATTGTCTAATATATGCATTAAAGATACCTACTATCATAAATTTCGTCTGTCTCCTAAGGACGAGAGCAGATAGCTCAAGGTCCGATTACAATCTATTAGTACGCCTCTTCTTAACTATCACATTTAAGTTTTGGCGAATTTATCTTCAAATTTTTTTATTTTATTTTTTAATTTATCATGTGTCTAAAATGTGTTGGCACTTGCCCCATGCTTGCTTGATATTAGCGATGCTCCTGCATCATTCATCCTTTTCTTTGTCATTTTTTCTTGGTTTTATTTGATGATATTATCATCTATAGTAAAACTGGGCAATCCCATCTGACCCATGTAGATCAAATTCTCTATCTACTCTCTCAACACCAACGTTTGATTGAACATTCTAAATGTGCCTTTTCCACCTCAGAAGTAGAGTACATGGGTCATATTGTTGGCAAGGATGGTGTGGAGGTGGATCCTAAAAATATTGAAACAATGCAGGATTGGTCTCACCCCAAGACTATCAAAATCTTGCATGGTTTTTCGGGTTTAACAACATATTATCTTAAGTTTGTTCAGAATTATGGGAAGATTGTGGCCCCTTTACTACTCTCCTTAAAAATAATTCTTTCACTTGGACTCTCACAGTGGATCAGGATTTTCAAGCTTTGAAGGTGGCCATGTGTACTACCCTTCGCTTGGCTCTTCCTGATTTCAAAAAGACCTTTTTCCTAGAATGTGATGCCTCAAGCATGGGAATTGGAGCCATCCTTATGCAAGAAGGAAGACCTTTGGCCTTTACCAACAAACAATTGTCAAAACGCCATTTGGGCCAATCAATGTATGAAAAGGAAATGTTGGTTATTTTCTGTGTAATGGATCTTTGGCACCCTTATCTCCTGGGGCAACACTTCCAAATTAAGACAGATCATCAAAGCCTCAAGTATTTTCTGGAGCAATGACCTTCCTCCCTAGAGAAACAAAAATGCATAACTAAGATCTTTGGTTATAACTATTAGACAATTTACAAGAAAGGCAATGAAAATGTGGTAATTAACACTCTTTCTCAAAAATATGAATATGAAGGGTCCCTTTTCTCCCTCTCCTTCATTGTACCAGATTGGCTCCAATATGTGCACTAAGAATGGCTACATAATCCTAAAATATCGCATCTGATCCAAAAATTGCAAGCCAACTCTCCAGTTTCCCCAGGGTACTCTTGGTACAATGATTAGCTTCGCTACAAAGGCCATTTGTATTTAAGTAAACAGTGACAATGTAATTCCACAATGCTTTTTGAGCTTCATACTACTCCCAAAGATAGGCATTCAGGGTTTACCAAAACCTATGACTGGGTTAAACATTCTTTTTTCTGGGATGGTATGAAAAATAAAGTTCGCACTTTTGTAGCAGAATGTGATGTTTTTCAATGCAACAAAGGTGAAACCATCAAACCTCCTGGCACACTCCAACCGCTTCCGATTCCACCCGCTATTTGGAGGGACATCTCTATGGATTTTCTTGTGGGATTGCCTAAATAAGGAAATAAGTCAGTCATGATGGTGGTCCTGGATCATCTTTCCATCTATGCTCATTTATTTTCTCTTCAAGACCATTTACCGCATCCATTGTGGCTCAAATTTTCATGGATCATATATTCAAGCTTCATGGCATGTCTCATTCTATTGTTTTCAATCGCAATCCCACTTTCACCAACAATTTTTGGTAAGAACTGTTCAAACTATAGGGCACCCAATTGCATCTCATCACTTCCTATCATCCCCAGACTGATGGTCAAACTGAAGTCATCAACAATTCTTTGGAGACTTATTTGAGGTGTTTTTCCTCTGAAGGAAAAATCAATGGGCTCGATGGTTACCATTAGTTGATTGGTGGTACAACACTTCTTACCATACAACTACTTGCATGACTCCTTTTGAAGCAGTATATGGACAAAATCCACCTTTTGTTCTCTCCTACATGCCAGGTGTATCGAAGGTTCGGGAAGTTGAAAAAACACTTACAGTTCGCGAGGCTATTCTTCGTACACTCAAAGATAATTTGTTCATGGCTCAGAATAGCATGAAGAAAAAGTTGATCAAGGTTTCTCAGAATGTCACTTCTTTGAAGGAGACCAGGTATTTCTTCGACTGCAACCTTATAAGAAAACTTCACTCAAGGCCGAACATTGTCAAAAATTGGAGCCCAAATTTTATGGTCCTTATAAAGTTCTCAAGCGTGTTGGACAAGTGGCCTATCAGTTATCTTTTCCAAAGCATTCTAAGCTCCATCCTATTTTTCATGTCTCCCGCATAAAGAAGGTGATTGGAACTAAGTGACAAACTCAAACAAACCTTCCCGAGTTGGATGAAGAAGGATCCATCTGGTTTCATCCACACACAGCTTTGGACCAGCGAGAGTGTCATCTTCGTCAGTGTACCATCAAATAAGTGTTAGTCCAGTGGAAAAATGCAACTCCAATAGATGCCACCTGGGAGCCTGCTAACATTCTACGACAATTTCCCCATCTCAACCCTTGAGGACAAGGTTGATTTTAAGGGGGAGGGCATGTTAGGGACCTAGCCTACCTAACCTCTCAAGTGGGTAGAATCATATATTTCCATGTAACAAAGGTCAATACTAATAAGGCCTAGCAGTAAAGAGGAATAAGTCAAATGTAAGAAGACCTTCTAGAAGCTTCTACTTCTAGAAGGATGTTCCTCTAGATTGTTCTTTTGGACAGATAGATTTATTATAAGGAATAGAGGGTATAAGAAGTTTAGTATTGGATATTATTGTAATAGATCTCTTCTCTGCTGGAGTTTTCCCCCTCGAAGAGGCAAGTGAACATTGTGTTGATGGGCATTTATGACACACTTTCAATTGGAAGGGAATAGTCTCTTCCGAGGTTGTCTAAATAATCCAAGCCATTTGGAATAACTACCCCTGACGGGTTCAACGACTATGTTAGCCGATAAAGGGATCTATTATAAACTATGAAAACTAAATGTGCATTAATAAAGAACTATTATATACATTCATTATTCTCACTTTTATATACAACTTATACAAATAAATAGGTACAAGATTTATGAGAAACCTTGTAAATTAAGGTTGTACAAGAGAACCGAATCTCAGGAAAAATTAAATAG
The DNA here is from genome assembly GCA_010110895.2 of Picea sitchensis. Classification (NCBI taxonomy): domain Eukaryota; kingdom Viridiplantae; phylum Streptophyta; class Pinopsida; order Pinales; family Pinaceae; genus Picea; species Picea sitchensis. Next base: position 7,805 of record SNQJ01S0048365.1, on the reverse strand, counting down.
ATCTAGAACATACTATTAATCTAATTTTAATCTTGAAACTAAAAAAGGAAAATAAATGAATGTAAATAATAATGTTTTAACTTAAATAAACAAAGTATTTAAGATTAAATGGTAATTTACATTCACAAAATATAAATCAAAACAAAAAGAAAATCATTAACCTATAACTGGCTAATATTTAAAGAGAACTTTTGGTTGTGCCTTCTTGTATAACATTGCTCCAACAACATGTCTATTAAGAGAAATCTATAGCAGAAGGTTGTATAATTCTAAGATTGTGACAATGTCAAAATAAAAATCACTTTGACTAAGAATTTAAATTTTATTTAAAATGAAGAAAGAACAACTTTCAAATCATGATCCTTAGTGAAGATATAATAGGTTAATCGACAATAAGAAAAATCTCAATTGAACAATTATATATTTACAAATATTAATTAAATGAATAAACTCAATATAATACAAGATTTGTATAAAAAAATAATACAATCACCAAGATCAAGATAATTGGGGTAATATATTGTTAAAGATTGACAAAATTAATACATAAATGATAGAAATTAACCATGTGTTGATAAAAAAGACTAAAGCTAATTTAAATCAATGCATAATCAATTACTCAAAGAATATGAAGATATGATAATGAAAACAAAACCATTTTACTCACAAGACAAAATCCATTTAGCAATCTAGAATTTCATATTCTTCTTCAAAAATACTGGTCCATTCTCCCAAAAATTCCAACCATCCGTTACTCCTTTTGAAAATAAAATGTTTGTACAATAAATAATATACAAAAAAGAAAGGATACAAATCCTCCTTTGAATTTATTGCTTCTCTTTGGCTCTGAACTTTCTCATATATTTATGCAATGAATGAACAGTCTGGGCATCACTAATAATTTTCTCCACCTTAAATTTTCCTCGTAAAGAAACAAACATATCTGTCAAATCACACATTTTTTTTGGAAAAAACTAGAGAGTAATCTAAATGGGTCCATTCTACAGATGGGTTTTTAACTGTTTCTTTAGATTCCACACGGTTTATCAGTCCCGCAAAATTATTTGTTTGTTCTTGAACGCATTTCCAAATCTTATCTCTTGTTGCTCATAAATTATTTGTAGCAATCCAATATTATTTTTGGATCAATTATCTTGAACATATTTAGATAATAAAATCAAGCCATGATCAAATCCGTACCAAATATCTGATAATAGAAACCTGTGAAACATAAATAAACCAATTTAATAAAAAAATGTGAATAAAGCAAAATCTAGAACAATAAAATTAAAATGAATTTAAACTAAAAGCTAACTATAGGCTGTAAACAAATATTGTTTATATTTTTCTTTCAAATATGATATTAAAATTCTAGAACCTTCAAGTTGATGGAGAGGAGAAAAATATTAATTTTGGGTTTCCACAAATTCAAACAATTTTTTAATTTTTTTTAAATGAGATGCAAAATGAAAAAAGAATTTAATTAATTAAACCCACCAAATTATTTTGTGAAAATGAGAAACCAACCAAGATATTATTTGATGAAGTATTGAACCCATTATTCAAAATAGTCAAACTTGATCATGAGCAAAAGACGAAGACATAATCATAATTTAAACAAAAGTAAACAATTGATAAAAATGAACGTTTTTGTTGAAATTGAGATTTCTATGTTCGTTTCTAAATTTTGACATATACTCTTGTAATGAATGTCTCATACTATGGTGAATGTATTAATTTTGTCTCAAAGCAATCCAAGGTCTGGAACTATTCGAAAAGGTTGATTCTATAGCTCATTGTAATTATTAAGATTCTAACGGGGGCCCCATAAATTTTGTAAAAATTTAGGAGGAGTTGTTGGGGCCCAACAAATGGAGATTCACTGGGTGAAGAAGTTATCTTTGATATGGTCAGATTTCATCTTAGAAAGAAAAGAATAAGACTTGAAAAGGGATTTAAGCTCCCTGAAAAAAATTCACTTTGAGACCATATAGTATTAGGATAAGTTCAATGTTATAACCAGACAATAGAATTTGTTTTGCAGGGGAATATAACCTGAAAGAATCTATTAATCAAATAGTCATGATGTTTATAAAAGGAATTTAATACCATTGATAGATCCAGTGCTGCCAACAGGCATCCATAGCCTCGGTAGGGATGTCATTTAACCCACTCAAATGTTTTAATCACATCCAATTGTTGTATCCACATGATGTATACTTCCATAAAATTTAATTTACAAGAATATATCTTCTACCTCTCAACCCAACATTGCTTCACTGCCAATAGGCCTATTCAGTACCCCAACAAAGTTGTCTTGGTATCATGTATGCATTTACCCGCTGCCAACGAGCCTGTTTAGTACCCCGGCGGGTTTACACACACTTCCCACACTTAAGTGCTTCCAACCCTCTTATGCCATTTTTAAATAATAATACAATTATATATTTTTTCATGACAAAGAGAGAGGGGTGATACTAGAGGTTAATTGCAATACAGGTGAATAGTTGATCATGTTATTTATTTGCTTTCAAAACTGGAAGTTTTATCATGGTTTAGAAATTTTAGATTCTAGTTAATAAATCATCTAGAGAGTGGGGAAGCACTTAAAAGTTATTCCTTAAGATTATGGATGGTGTAAAAAGTTTAAATATCATCATAATTCTCAAATATTTAAACCATATCTCTGGTGTAATACTCTGGAAAAGACAATTTGAGGGCAAAGCGAAAGTGACAATTGACTTAAAAATCAATTGTCTGAGCTATATCTTAATATCAGGACCTCATTGAACTATTTCAAATTGCTTGAAAAACACAAGTCTTGAAATGAATGCTTCCTTCCGATGATTTCTCTTAGATCAACAATATAATTGTTTAAAAATACATATAAGAAGAAAATTCAATCAAAGAATCAAAGAAAGAAAAAAAAAACACAAAAAAAGCCAAATCAAATTTTATTAATGGAATTAAAAATCAGAAGTACTTAAAAAAAACAAAATCGAAATAGCAAAAACACACTTTCGGAAACAATTTTGGCCAAAGATAAACCCGAGCTTTGGGATCTACTAGCATCCCACTGTAAAATAAAGAAAGGACTAAATAATATAAAATCTCATGTGCGAGAAAATTCTTTTCTTAAGATAGTGATGCATAAGATGTACCTTTGACCAAGCATTATTATCAAAAATAAAATATACTAAACGAAAATAGAAAAATCCTTATTAAGATGAGTGAAGTCCTACTCGTGGAACCTTGGGTCAGTGTTCAATTCAGGTGAATTGATAGTTCAAATTTACTTATCTCTCTACTTTCCGGTTTAAAATTTCCATGATGATAATGCATTTTTGAAAAGAAATATTCAACAAAAAGCAGAGAGAAAAGGATTAAAGTGGACATCCCTGACAACATTCATATTATAGTTCTCTTGGTGTATCCACGTGTGTTCACAACTACATTATTACAAAAAGAAACATTGAGAAAGAAAACGAAAGGAAACCTACTCCTAAACCTACTCTAACTACTAAACAAAACAAAATACTAACTGTAGTCGTATTTCCAGTGCAACCATCAGAGTAACTCCAATCCTGCAATTAAAACAAAATTGAATATCCGTAACAAGAATGGGAGTGTATCGGAATATGAAAAGAATACATCATGCTTAACTTTATAATAATCATTTAGAAACAAAGCAATCATGACCTTAACATTCCCTTGAACACTTTTGATGTACGAATCCTCCAGCCAATCCGCAATTCTGTCGCAATATGGATCACTAAAGCATGGAAGAATGCAACTGAGTTAAGAAAACTTGCAAAAATTATCAAGACCTGACATAACCATTGGCCAATACCGAAGTGCCCCATCATCGTGACATTTTTATGTTTTCCTATGAATTTATTCACGTGGAGGATACAAGAAGAATGTGTTAAGTTTGCATCCTTGATCTTTTTTCACAGCTAAGGTGAAAACAACCTTACCATTCTATGGAAACTTTTCAAGATATGAACATTCCAGCCAATGTGCAATCCTATCATAATATGTGCAATTACCAACATAGGATTGTTCGAAAGAATTCATAGATGAAAATTATTTATGATGAAAATAAGGTACTGGATTGGTATGGAAATAATCTTGTAAAAGGATCATAATTTTATTGGTAGGATTAAAATAACAACTTATCATGATTTTTAACTGAAGAAGAAGTGTCTCATTTTCTTGAAACTTCTCATTGAGCTCGAATGCTTTGACATTGACTACTTGAGACAAACTAAATGGAAAAACCAACATCTTTGAATAATCATCACTGATATCGGTGTTTGGTTGATTGTAATTTTGAATCTCAAATAATTGATTGTGGTAAAAATCAAATCCTTCTTTAAGCACAAATTTTGATGAATCAATGGAAGACACAATTTGAGACCCTTTTAAATCATTCCTTAATTCCCCCACAAATAACTAATTAGAATAAGAAGTAATATGATCATGAGTGGAAATGTTCTCCTCTTTATCTTCTGTGAGAAAATCATCATTAATTTGTACCTGATTATATAGTGCAGGATTCATTCCAAAGTGATTTGGAACACATGATTGCATAGCATGATGATCAAAAATATCATGGTACAAGGAATAATATGTAGAAGAATTGAGGAGATGAAATGCATATCTTGAAATGATAGCTATATGCGTTTCAAATTATGGTTTTGTTCCCTCTCCTTGAATAAATGAATCGTCTCTCATCATATGTTCTTTTAAATAACACGAGATATTTTCCAGGACCAAATCATGTTCATCATAAAAGGGTAAATGTGAGAAAAAATTACTAGAATTAGATGATCCATTACTAGTTTGACCAATGTTTTCATCTCCCACTAATTGATCTTGAACCTGTTCACATGAGTGAGGGGAATTTTTACTCACAACGAGATTACCAAATTCACATTCCATCTCTTTTACTTCAAAAAAAATTGTAAGATCCTGGAGATTTTGACCACGGTCTCCTTTTAAATTCAATGTTCTTTCCTAAATAGAAAAAGACATTGTTGGCAAAGAAATATCAAAAGAAAAAATTGCATCTTGTAAAATTTCATGTTGCTCCTGATCTGCCAAAAGGAAGGAAGTTGACAAAAAATGTGGTGCTTTAATGACTTCAAGATCATCATGAACTTTTAAACCATCTTGAGATTGAGTATTAGTGCTCAACTCAGATTGGTTAACAATTTATTGATCTTTATTTTCTGAGAGACAAATGAGATATTCAAACCATTCATTAATATGATACAGGTGGATATCGATGGCCACCCACCTTTTCTATCTGGCTCAAAACAGTGTTTTGGCAATTTTGGCAATTTAATATTTTTAGCAGTTTTAACTTCTGGGGCCATTTTGAGGGCCTAAATGAATGTTTTTCGGGATCGAGATCCTCATTTATTTTCTAAATACATGATTGATCCCCCAAAATTAATATCCTCGATGATACCTTTCATACGCCTAAAACGGAGATCATATACAAAAGTTATGATCCCGGGAAGTTAATGTACTAACTTACCCAAATGGGGCCCACATGAATTTTGGCTTTTCATCTCCTAGGGTTAGGTTTTTGGATGTCTAGGGTTTTTTGAATTCATGTTTATTGTAAAAAGGCCTTGAGAGCCTCATTTTAATCATCTTCTTGTGAATGAGTGCAACCGTCACATCTCTTCTCAGAGATAAGCCGCCACCATTCCAACAAGCTTGTTTTCGCTGCATTTTATAGTGTCAGCTTATTTCCTTATTGAATAGAAAACCAGTTTTACTATATCTCTATTGTTTTGTGTTAAGTACCTATTAATAATCTTTATTCATTTTGTTCCACTCTTAAAATCCATATCAGTGGTATCAGAGCGGTCTTCTCCTTGTCATATTAATGCATGTCCCCAATGAGGTCAGAGTACAAAGAGTTGGGTCTCGAGCTTGTTTCTCTTGAGGACAAAATCTCTCACACCCAAGCGGCCTCTCATGGCAAGAGAAAATAAAGATGACGGGGTAGGAGATCCTTCCAAACTATTGATTGAGGAATCCTTCACTCAACAAAGGAACGAGATGATGGATAGTTTCGTGCAAATCCTTCGGCGGCTACCAACAGGCCACGCATCTTCTTCAAGTGGAGGCACCACCCCCTTCAAGGTACAAATAAACTTTGATATTCCTATATTTGAAGGTCAGATAGACAGAGATGCTATAGACAAGTGGTTGAATCTACTAGAAGGGTATTTTCTGGTCCACAACTTTTTGAATAGAGAAAATATTACTTTTGCGCTCCTCAAAGTCGTTCCCCATGTCAAAGATTGGTGGGAAACCTTCTGTGAGAAAAATTAAATAGAGGAAACTTCATTATTAACAGTCATGGACACCTGGGAATCCTTCAAGGATGTTATTAAGGAACAATATTGTTGGACACACCTACCACACTTAGAGGGGGGGGTGACTGAGTGTGGGGATCTTTTTCCCAAAAC
>SNQJ01S0048364.1:12049-45183 GCA_010110895.2 Picea sitchensis | reverse complement strand
GTGAACCAATATCAGACCAAACAATCATGGAATAACCATATACATTCGACCAAACCCTAAATTTAGTATGAGCATCATCATAAACCTATTGAAATGCTAAGTATCTGATTGTGGATTTTGAGATTTTGGAATCCTAAAGACCTATTATTCAAACATTTATGTGGCAATAAGGAGTCCAAATTTATTCATTCATTTTCCAAATCAAAACTCTCAGAATGAAATTACTCACCATTCTTTGTTCCTTGCGAATATTGGCTCGAGGTTGAGGTCTCTATCTCCTTACACACGTAGTGGCTCGAGGTCTATGTCTCCTTGCACCACAGTAACCGAGTTCACTTTCTCCTTGTGCCGCAGTGGCCAAGGTCACTTTCTCCTTGCAACGTAGTGGTGGGGTGACAATCGTTGATGATATTTCGGGGGTTGGAATGGCTCTGACACTGAGATACGAAGGTCCTGAAACCCTAGATGGCTCTTGAAGCAAAGACCTTTGAAATCGGCATGGGAAAGCAAGCAAGAGATAAAAACCTGTAATTTCTAAGAATCCCTTTAGTATACCTATGTATCCTAACAATAGTGAAAGACCAACTTATGTAAGTCTAAATGCACAAATGTTGATGATAAAGACCTGAAATTTGTGAATGTCATATAAAAGACTTTTTAGATTGTCACAAAAATGAATTTGAAAACTAGAAAGAATTTGTGATAAAGGACTTAGGCAATATGTGCATTATGATTTCAATACACTAGAATTAAGTATTACCTATACATAATTTCCACTAGACAATTTAAAGTCAATCTATTGAGAGTTATGGAAAAATAATAAAATCATTGATTAGAGTAGTTGTTAGGAAACATAACGAATATTTGAGTGTGTTGAATGTAATTTAGCAAAGGAGTTTATTGTGTGAGAGTCAAAGTGTGTGTGCAAATAGGAGAAAAGAATAATATCAGTTTGACAACAATTTAGAACAAGCCTACCTTGAAGTCAATGTTGATATGGCACAACATAAGTGAATTAGTACAAGATAAGATGTGGGGATGATTATTGATGGAGTGATGACTTTCTCAATGTTCATATAATGCATAGTCAATTTTTATACATGGGTTACTAAGAATCACCCTAATAATTCTAATCAACTTAGTTGAATGTAATCATAGACCTTGATTTCATGGAACAAACACAAAAACCCTAGGTAATTTTGATCCTTGACATGGTCAACGTGGATCATCCCTCCATTCCTATAAATGTGTATGCACAACGACCTTTAGAGGATGAAAACTCAGTGAGTGTTGTTTCCCCATTAGGATTAGGAGTCCATATAGTTTACATCCCAAAGAGATCTGTATGCTTCCTTTTTATTTTGTTGGTTTTTTCTAAGGACTCACAAGAAATTTTTATCAAATTGGTATATGATAGGGTGTGATTCATCACATGTCATTGTCCCTTCACCTCCTCCATACCTCCTCCTTAAGCATCGGTGACATAATTCTATCATTTAATAGTAAAATTTTTACATTTCATTGTAAGGCATCATGTGTACTGAGGGCTTGAGCCACCACAAAGGAAACATACAAAGAATATTTGTCTTATGAACAGGATATGGTACTATCCATTTCGAGGTTTGGCATAGAGATTGCTATTATAAACTACACTACATTTCACCATAATATAATCCATACACTCCTTGGAAACCATCTAACACCATTCAAATTAGACACAATATTCTTGCGACGAATTAGCTATACTATCGACAAAAATTTTCCATCGATAGTGTAGCAAATTTGTCGCAAGATTATTTACATTCATCTCTCTTGCGATGATATCAAACGGTTCTTGGATACATTTCATATTTTTTTTATCAAATTGAAATTAAAATTTGATACTGTGAAATCTAGCTGGACCTTGAGTCAAATACAAATATGAAATTTGGAATCATTAACATATCTACTAAAACATATGAAAAATAGGGTTTATGGATTCCATGATGATATGATGATGGAATAAAGTGGGTGTGTGAGTGAAATTTGAGTCCATAAACCCTCCCATATCGTTAAGGTATGATAATAGCCTATCCATGTCAAATTTCAATGCATACAGATACAGTTTGAAAAAATTTCAACGTTGGCCCCATTCACATGTCACCGTTGCCTGCCTCTAGTATTTTTATGGTGTTGATTAAGAAATCAACGAAAAAGAGGGATTTTTCATCACAAATATGACACAGATACATTTTATATACATTAATGTAGAACTTGGAAGAAAAATGAGGAAAGATTGACGAAAACTTAAAACTTGTGTCAACCAAATTGTGTACTTTGAAAGAAAATTAGGGTTTATGGTTTACATGATGAATTGATGATGGAAGAAAGTGGGTGTGTTAGTAAAATTTGAGTCCAAAAACCCTCTGTTATGATGAGATTCTCTAACCAATTCAGGCATTCATTGCCATGATAACCTACCTCCATTATGATGTTTACATTTTTCAATCCATACATTCATCCAGTCAATATTATTTGCAATGTATAAATGCAGTGCATCCCACTCTTGAGCAACTGAATCAAAAAAACATAATTCACCAATATTACATATTAGTTATAATGTACAATATCCAGGTAATTATAAATATTTATAATTTATGAAATAAATTATATTAATATATTAATGAGTATGATAATATACACAAAAAATGAAACTTTATATGTATTATTAATATCTCATGTTATTAAAGGTAATCATAATGCTTTCTTATATTAGTAATTATTAGTGGATGATGAGCAATTAGACATTGATGCTGCTATTCATATATTCATATCCATATCAAAGGATGATAGTCCAAGAAGAAGGCATTAGTAAAGGATTGGGACTATAATGGAAGCCATAATGTAAGGCAAATTGGTAATTGCAATCAAGGTTAAGGGTTTTTGACGACCAAATGGTGGAGGCATCAACACACCTAGAAGATTTAATGACATTGTACCAACAAGAAAAAAATATTTATGGTCATTTCAAAGGACATTTATGATGAGGAAGTTGAAGATAAAACCCTTGAGGTTACTCATCCATCTATTATGTATCCTATAGAGTACTACAACAAACCTTTTGCCTTACCATATTTCTATCAGTCTAATTTTTTCTCCATTTCGATTAAAGAACCTTCAACAAAGGTTAGAGTGCACTCTTCATAATCACAAAGACTCTTTCCTACATCAACTAGTCTTGTTACATTCTAAGGCACGAGATCAATTCGAGAGGTCATGTGTAGTGGTTTGAGATGTGTACTTATTTTAGAACTTTTTGAACAAGAAACATAATAAATAATAAGTAAAGAATACGTACCTCCTTTACATGATTTGTATTTTACTTGGTTGACATAGTGTACTCGAATGAATAGAAAGTGTCTCCAAATTAAGCTTTCCCTTTCCACTTGCACCCACTTGCCCTTCTCCTCTGACCTTATATATACAATATTTCTACATTTCAATACATTCATCAATCTTCTAGTTGATCATCTTCATCGAACTGAACATCCATATCATCTGGTTCATATAAGGTGTTGTAAGGATTGACTGTATCAACATTTTCATCAATGTAATCATTTCCAAGCAATATATCTTCATCATGGATATCATCATAAAGATCTGCATTACCTCCTACTAGTACATTTGGTTCATCTCCTTTAGGCTCTTCATCTGAGACATCTTCTACATAGGCTACCTGTTCCTCTACATCATCTTCTTCTTTAAGATCATTTTCTTCCTCTACAATATTATACTTTATTGGCCTTCCTCTTGGATCGTACCTAACAACAAATGACCAACCTACTTTACCTAGAACCTCTAAGTAGAAGACTTGTTCGCATTGTCTTGGAAGAACATAATGATCTGTTCCTGGCTCAAATGACCTTGTATTAACCATGGTAAATCCGTTATCATGTAGAATAATAGTTCTATCAGGATCATGTTCATTCATTCATAGCCTATACCATTTGACGTCAAACAAAAATATTTTGAAGGATTTAAAGTCACACTCAAGTATGTCCTCCAAATACCCATAGTATCAATTTTAAGAGACTTTAGGATGTCTGTCACTTCTAGAGTAAACATTAGTGACCTCGAAGACTACATTTATCCCACAATCAAAAGTTTTCCTCTTTTCGTCCAACTTTTTGATGCGAAATTTACGACCTTTGCACCACATAGCCTTGTGATGTTTCAACTGCAATATGTCAAACACATAAAACATATTTCACATAACTTGTAATGTATGGATGGGAAAATACATCGACACTAACATTAATGATTTATGAAATAACATAATGAAATTATATTGGATGAATATCATGCTTGCATGTTTATCTTTCAAACCATGTGCTAAATCAATTTTCTGCTGCGTAAGATTGGTATCTCCATTATGATAAGCTTCGATAACCAATGTAGACACCCTTTCCCATGATAACCTACCTTCACATTGTATGCATCTATCAATCCATACCTTTATCCAATCAAGATTGTTTGTAATGTACATATGTAATGCATCCCACTCTCGACCAACTGTATCAGAAAATCATAATTCACCAATATATGTTAGTTAGAAAGGTATAAAATATTAATAATTGATGAAAGAATAAAAATTAAATAAGTATGATACACATAAAAAGGAAAATTCATATGTATTATAAACCTAATTACCTTTCACTTTCATCATTCTACCTTTCCCCAACAGGTGTTCCCCTTCAAATTTTTTAATGGAGTTCACATCCCAAATTCAATCCACATGGATATTTGTGGCTAATTTAGGAAGATATTGACTAATATACACCATCGATTGATATAGCATATATCCCTCCACCATAAAACCCTCGGGGCGTGCTCTTTGTCTAACCAAATCCTTTAATAGTTTCAGGTGCCTCTCCACCATCCACATTGACCTTGTGTGTACTGGTCCACACAATTCATTATCCTCAACTTAGTGTATGAGGTAGTGTTCTTGTGCATTGAAAAATGCCGGAGGTAGATACTTTTTCATTTCACACATTAGCCGAGGAATTTATCTCTTCCAATACTTTATATCTTCTTGATGGATTTCTTTCAATAACAACCATCTATAGTCGATGTTGCAAGCAAGTACCATGTTTCAACAAAACATATAAATTAATATATTACATTATAAGTAAAACTTATGTCATTAAGAACTTGAATAACAAATTGTAAAAAACAATTTGCATATAATTTACTACTTACCTCATTTATTTCCCAAGATCATATATAACTTGTTTGACGTTGTTGTAGAAGTGGTCTGGGAGAGATAGAGGTAGAACATACTGTAACAATCAAAATCGATCGTTATTTGATTCTAAAGTATAATAAAACAAAACTAAAAATGTGTATACCAATATAAATATATATATGGAAAAATAACTACCTTAATGAAGGTATGCCAATCATGTGTTTTTACCCCACCAAATTCACCTTTCTTTGTTAAGATATTATTTATGTTTGAAGAAAAACCTGCGGGAAATTTTATTCTCCGAATGACCTCTTTTACATTATTTCTTTGTTTCTCTGTTAATAACCAGAGAAGGATATTTCGATCTCCGTCGCTATTTGATTGGATCCCACTTTGCATTGCATGATTGGCTTCCTGAATGTCACTACAAATCTTGATGACTTTTTCTTTATCACTCCTACAATCTATGATTCACCATAATGTTTCTGTCACATTCTTCCCGATATGCATTGTATCAAACAAATGAGCTATTTTTAGGTCCTAATAGTAGGGCAACCTCATGAATTGAGAGGGATAAATTTCCGTTCCTCGTGGGAGCCCATTGTTAATACCTTCATGACATTGATGAAGCATAAAATAAATTCATTAAAATAAAAATTCATAACATTACATATGAAATATTACATAAACAAATTGCAATATACCATCTCAATGACTTTTGTTATATTCCAACTTCCATAGGTGAGGTGTCATTCTTTGTGGTTTTAATCCAATCTCTTCTTTCCCATTGAAAATATGTTTTTCAATAGTATGATACCTATGGTTCTTAGAGAGGAAGTGCCTATACTCATCAAACACCTCCTTTCCTAAAGTTTTTGAACGCTGATATTTGATCTTAGGACCACAAACTAGACATGCAAATATACCCTTTGTTTGAAGACCTGCAAAAGTTGGATTAATAATGATGCAGGAGCATCACAAGGGCGTGCAAGCATAGCCAACAACGAGCCAACGCGGAGATAAGAGACAGTTAGAAAAGCACTGAGAACATTTTTTGAAAATGTTTTGAAATATTAATGAAGTCATTAAGTGGAGGCATGCTTGTATTATTGTAATCAGACCTTGAGTGTCCCGCTCTCGTCTGAAGTAGATAGAGGAATTTATGCAAAGTTAATGTAGGTAGATAGAATTTAATTCTAGATTAGATAGTTTTAGAATGCAAGAGGGAAACGGGATATAGACACCCTCATTGTATAATTGTAAGATTATTATGAGCATAGAGCATAGAGAAGAGAGCAGAGAACTGAAGTTGAAAACACCCATGTACAGAGATTTGAATTAACAGAAAGAGCTTCGATTCAAATTCATGGTGTTGTATTGTTCTTTGTGTATGCATGTTGAATATTATGCTCATGGATGTTTACTTTCTGTTATACATTTGCTTTATATGTTGTGTATATGATTCCATGCTTTGTGTTTGAAGTCTGAGAGAGAGAAAGGGAAATGAGTTTCAATTGTTTCTCTATCTGAGCAAGAATTCCTGCAAGGAGTGCAGTTGAATTGTCCGCAAGGAGTGCGTTGACGAAGGGTTCAGAGGTTTGTCTCTGAAAGCTAAGATAGGATAGATTTTGTTCTCATTTCCTCAGAAGTACAGTTAGGCACAGGAGCCATGCAAAGTGTGCGTAGGCTGAGGGTAGTTTTAGGGTTTGTAAGACCTGGAAAACTGTTGAGAGATTGCTACTGCAAGGAGTGCACAGAGTCGAAGGACTTCAATTCTTTGGAGTAATTGAAGAATTTTTTGCAAGGAGTGTGTGCAGGAGTCTTCTTTAAGACTTGAAGTTGGATAAATCTTAGGAGAGATAGAATCTTCACAGTTGTTGAAGAAAAGAACAAAAGGTTGGTGCCTTGAGACATTGAAAGGAGGCGTTGCAAGTTTATGTTTCAGGTGGTTAAGTTCTGTGGCAAAACACTTTGTTTATGAGTGCAGAAGTTCTTGAAGGGAGAAGTAGATGGTTGAGATTCTACATAGAGAATTCATGAAATCCCACGAACCATGAGGTCCCGCAGAAGAAAAAGGGGTCTACAGTGGTTGTTTTCTGCAAGCGGAAGCTCAGGAGAGAGAGGGTCGTAGATTCACACCAATGAGGATCGTTGGGTATACTCGTGAAATTTAATTTCAGGGTTTCATGGTTGGAAAGACCGAAGCTTCATCATTTGGATTCACAAAACTGTGAAGTCCGAAACCCCAACAAGGTGGAAAGTTTCATAGTGGGGCCTAGTATTTGGACACGTTCCAGAGTGCAAGAATTTCATCATTTCAAGGTTTCATGAGCAGGAGAACCGAAGGCCTTGTAGTGACATTCGTGAAGTTGTGAAAGGCGAAGTCCCGAAGGGGCGAAGAAACATGTGTGTGGGGCCAGCTATCAGTGACGTGTATTGGGGTTCAACATTTCGGCGTTTCGGAGGATAGAAGGTTGAGACTTCCATCCCAAAAGTCCCAAAGTCACGAGTTGTGATAAGGCTATTGGTGAGCTCAGGATCTCAACACTTCGGGTGTTGGGGATACCAAGGAGTCATCGCTTGAGGAGCGAAATCATGAAGTCAAATCTCCCGAGGTGCGAGGGGAGATTCATCGAGGTTTGTTGTGGGTGAAAACTTTCCCAAAAGGGAAATAGAGGAGCCAATTGTCAAGAGATCTTCAGGCCAGTGGAAGAAGAACGATCCTGTGTGCATGGACTTTCGACCTGTGGGTTGGGAGGGATTTGTCAGGTGTGGTATCAGAACATGGTTCTTGTTTGTATATTTGAGGTAGGAAAAGAGAGAAGTAATTTTAGTCATGCCGTCGAGGAGAAGGAACAGACAAAAACCCGATCCACCAGAGGATAGGGAGGTGTCAAGGGAAAGGGGCAAGCAGGTGCCGAATCTAGAAGTGGAAAGATATTTGCATGACATTCGTGCTAGACTCATGGACGTGGAAATAAAGCAGAGGCGCAAAGATGATATTGGAGATGTCAGTGAGTTTGAAAGCAAAGATGAAGTTGGACATGGAGAAGAAGTCATAGTAGAAGTTGAAGCAAATGAACGCTTGATTAGAGCTATTGCAAGAATGAGTGCAAGAGCCAAAATGGACATTCCAGTATATGGGGGAAACATGAATGTTGAAGAGCTTCTAGATTGGATTAGAGCTCTGGACACATATTTTGACTATGAATATGTTGAAGAAGACAAGAAGGTCAAACATGTTGTCATGAGACTTAAAGGACATGGAGCATTGTGGTGGGATGAAGTGCAAGCTAACAGACGCTGCCAAGGTAAGCATAAAATCAAGAGCTGGGATAGGATGATTGCAAAGATGAAAGCAAAATTCATTCCCAGAGATTACCAGATTACTCTATTTCGAAGGATGCAGAATTTGAGACAGAAGCTGATGACAGTGAAGGAGTACACTGAAGAATTCTATAGGTTTAACATCAGAGCAGGTCATCGTGAAAGTAATGATGAAAAGGTTGCCAGGTATATGAATGGCCTGATATATGAAATTGAGGATGAGATGAGCATGATGACCATCCGAACGGTGGAAGATGCTTATCAAATAGCTCTAAAGGTGGAAGAGAAACTGAGCCGAAAACAAGGTCAAAGAGGCCAAGGCATAAGTCAAGCCAGGGGCAAATCAGTTGTCCAATATAGAATTCAGAAGCCTAAGGAAGATTGGAAGAAACCTCAACCTCAGATTGAGAGAGGTGGAAGCTCACAGAAAGGGAAATATGTTGATCAGAGAGGAGAGTACGCTGATAACAATATTTTTCCTCGTAATAGAGGTAGAGGAAGAGAAAGAGGTGGAGTGATAACATGCTTCACGTGCAAAAAGATCAGACACGAGTCTTATGAATGTCCAGAAAAGAAGAAAGAGGAAGGAGAGACTCACATCGCCGAAGCACAAAGGTGAAATGTTGAGGCAAAGGATGTTGAAGGTGGAAGATCATTGATGATGTGAAAAGCTCTTTTAACACCAGAGAAGGAGGTGGAGAGTTCAATCCAAAGAAACATACTTTTTCAGACTACGTGCAAAACCAAAGACTGGAAATGCAAAGTTATTGTAGATAGTGGTAGCACGGATAATCTCGTTTCAACAGAGATGGTAGAAAAACTAGAGTTGGAGACGATTGATCATCCAAGCCCATACAGAGTTTCGTGGTTGCAAAAAGGACATCAAGTAAATGTCACTAAGCAATGTTTAGTTGAGTTTAAAATAGGAGGGTATAAAAATCAAAAACTCTGTGATGTTATTCCTATGGATGTTTGTCATCTATTGCTGGTAGACCATGGCAATATGACAGGAATGTGATTCATGATGGGAGAATGAACACATACACCCTAGAGAAAAATGGGAGAACTCACATGTTGTTGCTGATCAAAGATAAAGAGGTGAAGCCTAAGGTAAGAAACACTATACTTCTCATGAGTGGGAAGGAACTTCTTACAGAGGTTAAGAAGAAGAAGGAACTGTAATTCATTGTGGTCAGGAAGCCAAAGATTGTTTTAACCAGCACAAGGGTAGATGATTTACCAGAAGAGGTTCAGGAACTGTTGGAGGAGTTCGCTGACATAGTAGTGGACGAACTACCTCGTTCATTGCCACCGATCAGAAGTGTGAGTCATCATATTGATCTCATACCTGGAGCTAGTTTTCCAAACAAAGAAGCGTACAGATTGACACCACGAGAGAATGAAGAGGTCAAAAGACAAGTCCAAGATTTGTTGGAAAAAGGTTTGGTCAAGGAAAGCTTGAGTCTGTGTGTTGTTCCAACAGTACTCAGTCCAAAGAAAGACAGAGGTTGGAGGATGTGTACTAACTCAAGGGCGATCAACAAGATAACCATCAAGTACAGATTTCCATTTCCAAGGATGGATGATCTGATGGATTGCTTGACTGAGGCCAAATTTTTTTCAAAGATCGATTTGAAAAGTGGTTATCATCAAATCCGCATAAGGGAAGGTGATGAATGGAAGACAACATTCAAAAATAATGAAGGCTTATATGAATGACTTGTCATGTCGTTTGGTTTAACAAACATGCCGAGTACTTTCATGAGATTGATGAATGAAGTCCTGAAGGATTTCATCGAAAAATACATCATTGTGTACCTTGATGACATACTGATTTTCAGTAAAACAAAGGCAGAGCATTTGGAACATTTGGCTACAGTGATGAAGAGGTTGCAGCAAGAGAAGCTAGTGATAAATATGAAGAAGTCCTCATTCATGAAGACAGAGCTCATTTATTTGGGTTTTGTTATTTCTCCAGATAAGTTGAGGATGGATTCAGATAAGGTGGAGGTAATCAAGAATTGGCCGTCACCAAAGAATATCTTTGAGGTGAGAAGTTTTCATGGATTGGCTAGCTTCTACCAAAAATTCATTAAGAATTTCAGTGAAATTAGTGCATTGATGATGGACACAGTGAATAAGAGACACAATTATTTTCACTGAATGGAAGAGGATGAGAAAAGTTTCAATTTGATGAAAAGGAAAATTATGGAACAACCAATTCTGGTGTTGCCTTATTTCCAAAAGACATTTCAAGTGAAATGCAATGCAAGTGGATTTGCAATAGGGGCAGTCTTGAGTCAAGAAGATAGGCCGATAGCATATTTCAGTGAGAAGTTGAATGAATCCAAAATAAAATACTCCACGTATGATAAGGAGTACTATGCTATTATTCAGGCATTGAAGAAATGGAGACAACTTAATTCCTAAGGAGTTTGTCTTATACAGTGATAATCATGCATTGCAATTTGTGACTCAACAAGAGAAGTTGAATCAAAGACATGTTAAATGGGTTGAATATATGTAAAGTTTCACTTTTGTGATTAAACATGTTTCTGGTACTGCTAACAAAGTTGATGATGCTTTGAGTAGGAAATGTTTGCTATTGCAGGAGTTCAGGGTCAAAACGTTGGGTTTTGATGATCTCAAGGAGATGTATCAAGATGATCCAGATTTTAAAGAGGCGTACGAAGTAGTTGAGAATCAATTCTCAAGGATAGAAGCCAATGGGTAGAATACATGATCTAGGAAGGATTACTGTTTAAAGGTAATCAACTTTGTATTCCAAAATGCTCCATGAGGGAGAATTTGCTGAAGGAGAAACATAGTGGAGGATTGGTCGGGCATTTTGGTCATGACACGATGTTCGCAAAGTTGAATGAGTCATATTTTTGGCCAGGAATGCGAGTAGACATCAAAATATTTGTGGACAGATGTAGAATTTGTCAACATTCAAAAAGAAAGAGACAGAATGCAGGTTTTTATCAACCGTTACCCATACCTGAGAGGTCGTGGGATGCAGTCGGCATGGACTTCATATTGGGGTTTCCAAGAACACAAAGAGGGTTTGAATCAATCTTTGTGGTAGTGGATAGATTTTCCAAAATGGCGCATTTCATTCCATGTCAGAAAACCAGTGACGCAACTCACATTATGAACCTATTTTTCAAAGAAGTCATTCGACTTCACGGCTTGCCAAAGAGCATAGTTTCGGATCGAGACACTATGTTTGTAGGACACTTTTGGAGAACCTTATGGAAGAATCTAGGAACAAACTTGTCGTTTAGTTCATCTTCTCATCCTCAGATGGATGGACAGACAGAAGTCGTGAACAGGAGTCTAGGAATCTTGCTGAGGAGCTTGGTGATAGAACACCAAATTCAGTGGGACAACATACTACCACAGGTGGATTTTTCTTATAACGACTCGCTTAATAGGAGAAAAGGGCAGAGTCCATTTCATATTTTCTATGGCATGCAGCTGAGAGGAGTTTCTGAGCTGAGGAATTTAGAACAGACTGCTACTAGGAGCGCTAGTGCAGAAGATTTCGCAGAGGTGATGAAGGAGCGATTGCAACATTTGAGCCAAGAATATAAGTGGATAGAATATCAACACAGGAGACAAATTTAGTTCGAATTTGGTGATTTGATCCTTGCACATTTGAGAAAGAAAAGGTTCCCGAGTGGAACATATAATAAACTCAAGATGAATAAGATTAGACCATGTAAGGTCTTGAAGAAATTTGGGGTGAATGCATATGAGATTGAATTATGCGATGGGATTGGAATTTCTTCGATATTCAACATCTCATATTTGTACCCTTATAAAGATGAGGAAGTAGAAGAAGGTAGGGAATAGCCAGAGGTTCAGTGGACAAAACAAATGCTAGTTGTAGAAAAGACGCAGATGGAGTGCATACTGGACAAAGGAATTGGTAAGAAGAATAGGCGAAAGAAATACTTTGAATACTTGGTCAAGTGGAAGGGCCATCCAGTTGACCAAGTATTCAAAGTATTGCTTTCACCTGGTCATATACTTTGAATACGAAGCCGAAATACAGAAGCATGGACACACCGTGTGCGAGCTCATGGATAGGAGCCCATGAAAATTTTCAAGCAAGGGAGTATGATGTAGGAGCATCGCAAGGGCGTGCAAGCATAGCCAACAATGAGCCAGCTCGGAGATAAGAGACAGCTGGAAAAGCACTGAGCACATTTTTTGAAAATGTTTTGAAATATTAATGAAGTCATTAAGTGGAGGCATGCTTGTATTATTGTAATCAGACCTTGAGCGTCCCGCTCTTGTCTGAAGTAGATAGAGGCATTTATGCAAAGTTAATATAGGTAGATAGAATTTAATTCTAGATNGCGGAGATAAGAGACAGCTGGAAAAGCACTGAGCACATTTTTTGAAAATGTTTTGAAATATTAATGAAGTCATTAAGTGGAGGCATGCTTGTATTATTATAATCAGACCTTGAGCGTCCCGCTCTCGTCTGAAGTAGATAGAGGCATTTATGAAAAGTTAATGTAGGTAGATATAATTTAATTCTAGATTAGACAGTTTTAGAAAGCAAGAGGGAAACGAGATATAGACACCCTCATTGTATAATTGTAAGATTATTATGAGCATAGAGCATAGAGAAGAGAGCAGAGAACTGAAGTTGAAAACACCCATGTACATAGATTTGAATTAATAGAAAGATCTTCGATTCAAATTCATGGTGTCGTATTGTTCTCTGTGTATGCATGTTGAATATTATGCTCATGGATGTTTAATTTCTATTATATATTTTCTTTATATGATTTGTATATGATTTCATTCTTTGTGTTTGAAGTCTAAGAGAGAGAAAGGGAAATGAGCTTCAATTATTTCTCTATCTGAGAAAGAATTCCTGGAAGGAGTGCAGTTGAATTGTTCGCAAGGAGTGCGTTGAAAAAGGGTTCATAGGTTTGTCTCTGAAAGATTAGATAGAATATCTTTTGTTCTCATTTCCTCAGAAGTGTAGCTAGGAACAGGAGTTGTGCAAAGTGTGCGCAGGCCGAGGGTAGTTTCAGGGTTTGTAAGACCTAGAAAAATGTTGAGAGACTGCTGCTACAATGAGTGTGCAGAGTCGAAGGACTTCAATTCTTTGAAGTAATTGAAGAATTTGCTGCAAGGAGTGTGTGCAAGAGTCTTCCTTAAGATTCAGAGTTGGAGAAAGATCAGGAGAGATAGAATCTTCGCAGTTGTCGAAGAAAAGCATAGAAGGTTGGTACCTTGAGACATTGAAAGGAGGCGTCGCAAGTTTATGTTTCAGGTGGTTAATTTCTGTGGAAAAACACTTTGTTTACGAGTGCAGAAGTTCTTGAAGAGAGAAGTAAACGGTTGAGATTCTCCATAGAGAATTCACAAAATCCCACGAACCGTCAAGTCCCACAGAAGAGCAAGGGGGTTACGGTGGTCGTTTTCTGTAAGCGGAAGCTCAGGAGAGAGAGGGCCCTAGATTCACACTACCGAGGACCATTGGGTCTACTCGCAAAATTCCATTTTGGGGTTTCGTGGGTGGAAAGACCAAAACTTTATCATTTGGATTCGTGAAACTGTGAAGTCCAAAACCCCGACAAGGTGGAAATTTTCGTAGTGGGGCCCAGTATTTAGACACGTGCCGGAGTCCAAGAATTTTGGCATTTTGGGGTTTTGTGAGGAGGAGAACCAAAGGCCTTGTAGCGAGATTCATGAATTCGTGAAAGGCAAAGTCCTGAAGGGGTGAAGAAATGTGTGTGTGGGGCTATCTATCGGTGACGTGTATCGGGGTTTGACGTTTCGGTGTTTCAGAGGATAGAAGGTTGAGACTTCCGTCCCAAAAGTCCTGAAGTCACGAGTTGCGATTAGGTTGCTGGTGAGTTCAGGATCTCGACACTTCAGGTGTCGGGGATACCAAGGAGGCATCGCTTGAAGAGCGAGATCGTGAAGTCAGATCTCCCAATGTGCGAGGGGAGATTCACCAAGGTTTGTTGTGGGTGTAGACTTTCTCGAAAGGGAAATAGAAGAGCCAATTATCGAGAGCTCTTCGGTCCAGTGGAAGAAGAACGATCCTGTGTGCATGGACTTCCAACATACGGGTTGGGAGGGTTGTGTCAAATAATTATGTCAATTATACTAAGGAGATTACTTAAAAAAACATGCAGCATGGTATCTTCAAATAATTATATAGTATAGTTAAAGTGAAATGGATCGTTACATACCACAAAAATGTGTTAGTCCTGGGGCATCATGAATTGTCCATACAAGTATTCCACAGAATTGAAATTCCTTCTGCCTTATTGGTTTACAAACATCATAGATAGTGATGACGGCCCATAAATTTAGTAACTCATCGATGAGAGGCTCGATATATACATTCATATATTTAACCTAGTACTTACCTAATTGTTTGAAATTACACATAATTACTAACGTGATGTGCATATATAAGTAAATAAATAAATACAAGATATTATGCAACAAGAAATACAAATGAAATCTTACATTCGAAAAACTAATGATAACATTACATACCTGGAACAATCATTATCAACATTATGTGCTCCCTCTTTATTGACATCCAAGGAGGAATGTTATTATTGATAACAAAAATTGGCCACATTGAGTAAATAGACCTGAGCTCCCCAATTGGATTAACACCGTCAGTGGCCACTAAAAGCCTAACATTATGAGGTTCATCTTTAAAAACTTACCATTTTTCCTCAATTTCCTTAAATGGATAACCATCTATAGGCATTCAAAGAACACTATCTCCACTTCTATTACGTGCATGGTAATCCATAAACTGTTGTATGCTTTCGCACCAGAACAGTTGTTGCAAACGTGGAATTATGGGAATATGACGAAGAACCTTATGAGGCACCTTTTTTGTTAGTTGATCAGTTCGACATCTACTGGTCTGACATTGTGGGCATTCTGTTTTCGATGCATGTTGTCCATAGTATGTAATATGATCATTGGGACATGCATCTATAGCTTGATACTCCATTCCAATTTCTTTCATAATGGCATTTAAATCTCGGTATGTACGAGGTAAAATATTTGGCGATGGTAACAGAGATTCACCTAACAATATACAACATAAAAAATAAGTAATTAGTGTAAAGAATGTAATAATTTGTAAATATTTAACTCTTATTTCAAACATTAATTAAAACTAAAAACAAGCAAAAAAAATAAACCTTTATGTATACATGATGATGAACCATATTACATACCTTAGCATCTGTGTCATACAACTGTTTGACAAACCAGTAAAAACCTTTAAGTTCACCAAAAATAATGTAGCAAAAATAATATTTTCTTTTGAACCTTCATAAAGTGGTTTTTTTGCCTTCTCTAGCAGAGGTACATCAAGATCACCAATGTCCTCATCATCATCCTCGTCTGGTCAAGAGAACAAGTCTTGGACCAATTCATTTGTCCCATTGTCTTCAACTATATTGTTATTATTATCATCTTCTTCCAGAGGATCATTAACTTAATCTTCAATATTTGACACTACAAATTCCTCGACACCTTGTAGTACAACATCATTTTTGGTAGTACTTGGCGCATTTGGATGCTTAGGGGGCTAGCCTGACTTTATAATTACAAACAGTCGTGAAAAATTATTGTACTGCATAAGAAATATTTAAACAATATAAAATTTTATAAATAAAATCAATATAAAGATATAATAATGAATATATAGTTTACCAAGGGACGATATTCATTCGGTCCACCTTCAACATGCCCATGGGTTCTGCAATGTCTTACAGTTGTTTGTATTAAAAAATTTCGGACTTTTGTGCTGCCGCATTTAGCGCAAGGGAAATAACATCTCTTGTCACCTTGTCCATAATATCTCCACATTCTTCAACACAACCAAAATATTGAGACGATTATGTTATAAACTTTAGTGATGATGTGCTAGATCTATTCGATTATTGAAATGCAATATACCAAACCATACAATATATTTTACCACACAAGCTTCAAAGATTCACCATAACCAAGTAACATAATCAAACGACATACTAGAACTAGGGAAAGAGATCAAGTCATATATAAGCATGGAAAAATTAGCATGTTCACAAACAACATAAAATCTACATAAACATATAAGGTTATAAAATATTAAAGGAGATAAAATAAAAAAAATATTTAACTGACCTTCAAAATCTAAAATCCTCTTGCACGCCTTGAACAATGATCACAAAACTAAGCTTTGTAGATCAAAGATCAGTTCGATAACTTAATCAAAAAGCAAACCTTCACATAAAAATGAAGATTAGCAGAGCTATAACACATAATATATGTCGCAACTATAACAAATTAGTCGAAATTCGGTTCAAATTAACTAATTTATAGATTTGTCATCATCGGAATTCCGACGACTATAACCCTAAATTAAGGCTAACCATTTCGAAGCCAATGACCATTATGTTGACCTACCAACGACTATATTAAAGTGTCGAAACTAGGTGTCATACTTCCGACGACCTTAGAACACGTTGGAAATCCAACGTTATCGAGACTAATTTAAAAAAAAAGCTGTAAAATTTCATTTTTTTTAAAAAATCGACAAAAAAATTGATTTTATCACAATCGTCATAATAGTTTGTTGATTTTTTAGCCTATATGGCCAAGGGTTCTTGTGAAACATGGTTGAGAAATTGTATTTGAGAATTGGTTGATGTATTGAGAGGATAGATATCAAAAAGGGTTTAATATCTACTTCATGTGAGGAGTATTATACTTGTTAATGATTACACACACTTATATGGCACATGAATAGAGAGATATATAGATACTTTGGTTAAAATATATATATGAGGATGTATGAACATGATACAGTTATAGTCTGGACATAGTGACAACTTGCAGGTTGATGTGAAAGAGGATGCAGAGGGTCAAATATTTTCAGAAGAAAGAAAACCCTAGTTTTAAGAAGGCATACGTAGGATGCATAACAAATAGGTCACATATATATGTGGGTTGCAATATATATAGGGAGCGTACATACACATGATGAAGAAAAAAACAAGTCATGTATCTCTGGTTTTTGGTTTGAACAGGCTTGGTTCAGGTACATTTTGATTATAGGGAAGTAGTACAGGTTGGCTACAAGTTAGTGGTATAGGTTGGTACAAGTTTACAGTGGTATATCTCACAATGATAGTGTGGTTGTGATTTCTCCATTTGAAACTTATATTTCAGGGTGGTTGGATGGGGCAAGGATAGCTGGTTGTGTCCACCTTCTGTTTGTATCTGAATAACACAGGGGGTTGTATCCTCCTTTTGGTTGTATCCATAGAATTCGGGAGTTGTATCTTCCCTCGAGTTGTAGCCCGAAGATATAGGGGGTTGGAACCTCCTTCTAGTTGCAATTGGAAAACAAAGGAAGTCGGTGCTTCCAATGAATGTAATTCTTAAATACATACAAGAAAAAACATCCTGTGGCTTTCTCCCACATTGGGTTTCCACGTAAAAATAATGGTGTTAGTTCCTATCAGTCACCAGTGATCAAATATGCTCTTTCAAAATTAGTTGATAAGGTTTTAGATCAAATTGTTATATTTTCAAATGAATTTTAAAATAAAATTTAATCACTTGGTTGTTGTGTCTAGGTTAGTGCTAATCCCTTCACTTTATCATGGTCTTCATCCATCATGTTCATTATCATCATTTCATGTCATGAGTCATTAATTGAATTAGTGGGTCATCATTAAAGTCATAATCCCATTTCCTCTATTTTCCCAAAGTTTACCCTATCCCTTTCCCCCTTATCAAACCATGGTTTTCTATCATGCAAAATGAAACCATGGAAACATAGAGAATATCATGAAGAAGGCAAACAAAGACCAAAAATAAGGAGCTGAATGGCATGATTTTTAGGGTTTTGAGGTCATTTGTTGTACATAGGGACATTTTTTCTTCAAAATAAGTTTATGACCAAATGAAGATGAATTTGACCAAAGTGAAAGAGGTTTTTCTCAATAATAAACTAAGGAACAAAAAAATCCTTCAGTTTGTGCACAAATGTTATGATTCAAGAGAAATTCCCAAAATACAGTTGCTATAGGTGGGTGGCTACACTTTTGGACAGCTTGACTTCCAATCCATTTTTCATGGGTTTGGAGCAGGGATTTTCAATTATTGATGAATCCATTTTTTAGTAGACATACTCATATTTCCAAAAATACCACTTTCAGCCCAAAAATCCTCTGGGAAGGCCTTCAAATATCCTCTCAAATACCCTCTCAAATACCATGATGTGCTTCTGCTGAGAGCACGATGTGCTTTCGCAATTTTTTAGTGACCAACATAAAACCTGTATTCTAAACAAATGAGAAATTATTTTTTTAAGTTGGAGGAGGATTTGGTTAATAACATATCATATAACAAAAAACTCTCATTTTTGTAAACATTTTTATGTTTATACATATATTGATCCATCTGTGAGCCCTATTTTTGCAAAAAACCTAGATATTTGGCAATTTTCGGATGTACAGAAACACAATGACCTCACGTTGTGCTTTCTCTCAGAGGATTTAAATGTTGAATTTTTTTATTATTGGATATGTATTGACCTATAATTCACATATACATACTTTTTTTAACATGTCAGATCACATTTTTGAATAAAAATCCAAAAAACATGCTAAACAATAGGTCTCTGCCACTTTTTCAAGACCTTCACCGCACTTTTAGAGTCATCTTGGGAGATTAAAGTTTTAGAAGTCATGGAGATGAATTTTTGCAGGTTTAATGGTGCATGTGTATTATACACATTACCATATACATACTCCAATTATCATTTCATAAAATAAATGCACAGAATCCACCTTAAAAGTCCCTCGAAACACACATAGAGCTTCTGTTAAATTTACTGCAATTTTTGCCAGAAAGTGAAATTTTGAATTTCTTTGGTCAAAATCAAATATTGGTGATTTCATTACTCATATTAGGTATTTAAATGATGTAGATAAGTGTAACATATCTGGTGAATGTAAATTTGATGGCCATTAATGCCGGTTAAGGTCAGTTGAGCTAAAATTGGGAGTTTGTTTTAACCTCCCTAACTTTGTGTATTGTTGGAGATATCCTTGTAAACAGTTACTATCATGAGGGATTCAACACCTTGGATGAGGAAATATGGTTGTAATATATATGTACACCCAATGAAATCAAAAAAAGAGTTGGACATTGGAGATGTGATAGCTTGGAAACTAGTATACCTTTTTTACAGTAATAATACAAAAAAGTTGCAGCTATTATCTAGGGATTCTTGTGGTATGTTCATTGGAAGTTTTTTTCTTTGTTTTATCATCAAATGTAATACATTTTTTCTCCTTTTCACCATCACAATGATTTATTGTGACTATCTCTGAAGTGTTTAAACAAAATTTATAATTGTATGCTCTATTTTAATAAGATTTTCATGAATGTGTTTCCTTTTTCTTGATAAATGAATTCACATAACTTGTTCTCATTTTGATCCTCCCCTATTTAGACCCTATAAAATCAATGAAAAACCCCAAAGTGTTAATGATAGCACCTAACTTTCCCCAATATATCTCTGTAACTCATTTGTAGAAGTCATAACATAGCTCCATGATTTCATGATCTTGGTCCAACAAACCTATAAACTCAAAACCTCACCGAGTTGAATACCTAGCCTAATATATTTTTCCTTCTCCAAACACCTTATTGACTGTGATCATTGAGAGAGCCCTCTATAATTTGGTAGGTCTAGATACCAAATCAAAAAATTGGTTTATGGTTACCTCTTTCGGTCTCCTTTTCAGCCTTGGGAAAACTAGTGGAGTGATAACAAATGGCGTACTTTGTATGTGTACAATTGTTCATTTTATCATGGTTTATTTACTATGAACTTATTGATGATAATTGTATATTGATAACAAACATAAATAACACTTTCATACTGTGGTTAAAAAGGAATAAATTTCTCTATTACTGATTCACCCCCCCTCTTAGTAATCCAACAATTGGTATCAGAGTGAGGTTCCTTCTGAGATCAGTTTAACAACTAAAAGGTAGATCATGGAGAGAAAAACTATGTATAAAAATGGAATACCACAATTATATGAAGAAAACATTTCATTTTGGAGTAGAAGGATGAAAACATATGTACAAGCATAGGGATTTGATGTTTGGCAATTAGTTGTAGATGGATATAAAGAACCAGTAGTTTCGCCAACAAATGAAAATGGAAAGAAACTCAGTCTAAATAATTCAAAAGATACAAATTCACTTATGAATGGTCTTTGTGATTCGGTATATACCAAAGTTATACATTGTAGCTCTGGTAAAGATATTTGGGACAAACTTCAAAAATATTTATGAAGGAGATTCAACAGTCAAAGAAGCAAAGATTCAAACTTACAGAGGTCAATTCAAACAACTAAAGATGAAGGAAGATGAGAATATTGCAGCATACTTCTTACGAGTTGATGAAACATTGAATGCAATCATAGGATTGGGAGAAGAAGTTGATGAATCTGTAATTGTTCAAAAGGTACTAAGATCTCTTTCAATCAGATTTTATCATAAGATCTCAGCACTAGAAGAAAGAGCATATCTATACTCAATAAGCATGGATTAACTACATGGAATCTTCACAACCTGTGAAATGAGAATTGAATAGGAAAATACAAGTATAAAAGAAGCAGCATTCAAAGCATCTAAAATGTCAAAGAAAAAGGGAAATCAAAACGAAAAAGAATATATAAGCAACAGTGACATCTCATAAGATGATGAAGAAGTGACCAACTTTATCAGAAGATGAAAAAGGGAACCGGCGGCAGATATAAAGGTAAGATTCCATTGATTTGTTTTAACTTTGATGGTATTGGTCATTTTTCTAACAAATTTCCTCACAAGAAAAAGAAAATAAATGAAGAGGATGATTTAAATAGCAAACAAACATATAAAGGCAAAAGAACCAAAAATAAATTCTTCAAGAAAACTTTTTGCACCACAGAAGACTGCTCCTCATCAGACAAAGATGAAGTCAGTGAAAGTGAGACAGAAATATTTGTATTCATATAAATAGAAGACTTTGATAAATAAGACACTAAAGAGGAGTATGAATAAGCAGAAGTTGACTATAGAGAAAAAATGTTGAGTGTTATAGAAGTTAGAAAAAGAGAAAATAAGAAAAACAATAAACTCCAAGAAGAACTAGACAAGAAAGAAGACATTCAAAATTAAAACTCTAAAGAACTAGATGATCTCGATTATTTTCGGCACGAAATGAGATCGGAGATATAATAAATAAAATGCACAGAGATATTGCAAGAGAGACAAAAATATAATAGATATATAGCGGAAATAACAAGGGTCACACATATACAGTAATACACAATTTCTATTAATGAAATAAATGTATAGAGACTGTAAAATATAGAGTGAAAGACTCGCTAGAATGGTGGCAGCTTATCTCTAAGAAGAGATGTGATGGATACTCGCATTCATGAGAATATGATCATTACAATGAGGCTCTAAGGGCCTTTTTAACATAATTAAAATACAAAAACCTAACCCCAGAAGATGAAAATCCAAAAGGTTTGTGGGCCCCGATGGGGGTAGTTGATACGTCAACTTCCCAGGGGTGTAACTTTTGCATACGATCTCCGTTTGGGGCGATCGATAGCTCGTTGGAAATATCTATCTGAGTACTACAACGTTTGGGTGAGAAACATCAATCTACGATCCATGTTGCTCACCATTTTCTCAAAATCCATCGTTTATGGCCTCAAAATGCCCCGAAAGTTAAAAACTGCTAAAAATAGTAAATTATCAAAATTGTCAGAAAACTATTTTGAGCTAGTTGGAAAAGTTGGATGGCCACCGATATCCACCTGGATCAATCCTCCCTCCTTAGGAAGCAATGGTCTCCATTGCATTGATTTCCCGGGGGAGAGGGAAAAGCGATTGTTGAATCTAAATCTTGGTGATCTGCTTGCCTTACTAGAGAAATGGCGTTGCTTAGCTTGTTGAAGGCTATCACGAACCTTTGGTTGGAAGGTTTGGACCTTTTTAACCAATCTGGCTATTTTAGATGATTTTGTGCAGAAGGAATCTTTATGCTTTTCTGCAACCTTGTCGACCTGCTTCTGTTGGATAGAAGGTGCTTGGGCCGAAGTTGTGGTGGTTGCAGTATCCTTTTGTTCACCTTTTGAATAGATTGTAAAGAAGATGAATTTTTCAGTATGAGATACTACCTTGCAACACTGTTTAGGTGGGGCAGTAGTTGGAACTGCCTCTGGTATTCTGTAGAGATGACCCCCCAAAGTAACAATGACACTATGGGGTCCAGACTCATAAATAGCATGGCACTTCCACATATATGGCTTTCCCAAGAGAACATCACAAACATCCCATGGGGAAAAATCACATAATACCTCATCCTTGAAGGGCTGGATGTCGTATGACAATCGACACTGCTGGCTGACACGAAGATCTTTTCCTTGGCGAAACCACCCAATGTTGTATGGTTGTGGGTGTGGTGTTGTCGACAATACCAACTGTTTGACGACCTCTACCGAGATGAGGTTCTTATGGATTTCCCTATCAACAATAAAATGCAATGGGGTCCCCTTCACCCACATCTATGAATGAAGAAGGTGGTCCCCCTCTTCAGGATTTGTTAGTTCTTTTGGTTGAATTGCTGCAGTCGTGACAATAGAAGTGGGGTCTGCGTCGATGATCTGTCTTTTCCCATTATTTTCATAATCAGATTCTGAATCAGGGTTCAGCTCCTTGTCTTTGATATCGGACACCAATGACTATTTTGAGATACATTCATCGATGTTGTGCCAGGGGATTTTGTGGAAATCACACCATTTTCCAGTGTCCTTCTTTGTCTTCGTGTGACCCTTATTTTCCCGTGTCTTGGACTAGTTTTCGGGAGACTGTTTGTTAGGGATGTCTTTGTCATACTTTGGTTGTTGTGTATTTGAAGACCTGAATTCCCGTTTGTTCTGGTGCTTAAACTTCTTCTCAATTTTAATATCATATCGATAAGCAGCACTGAGTGATGAGATGTCCAGAAAATCCATTTCAATTTGGATGTGTCTGTGTAGAGCCCCACAGTATTTTAGAACCAAATGTCGTTCAGAGTCTTTGATACCCATCTTGGTGCATAGATTATGGAAGGTATTGGTGAAATCCGGAACTACTGGCCCCTATCTTGTCGCAGTGTGGTCCATCTCATGTACTGGTCCTCATAGTTTCCAACAGGGTAATATTGTTCCTTTACCGCATCCACAAAAAAATCCCAAGTGGGATCAACCCCATATATTCCTTACTCCTCTATGTAACTTTTCTCCCAGTAAGTTTCCCACTAATGTTTGACATGGGGGAGGGCCTTAAGGAGTGCGAAGGTGATATTTTCCTTGTCGAAAAAATCATGAACAGAGAAATAACCTTCCAGCATATTTAACCATTTATCTAGGGCATTTGTATCTATTTGACCTTCAAATATGGGAATATCAAAATTAACCTATACCTTGAAAGGCAAGGTTCCTCCAGGGACACTCCTCCACCTAGAAGATTCATATTTCAAAATAAAAAACAGTTAGAAATAAGCAAGCCTCACGATGAATAAGGATTCATAAGAGTAACTCCTTTCATAAGATCTTCAAATCCTAGGTATCAAACTATATTGTTTGGTTTATGTTATGCATGTAATAATTTTGGACATAAAGATGTAAATTACAGAGCTAATAGCAGGAACATAAACAAATGTTAAATTCATGCAAAAAATGGTTATCCAATAAGGCTTAATGAAAGAAAGAGAAGAAGATACAACAAGTTTGAATCATTGAGCACTGACGTGGAATTCTACAAATGAAAAAACTTTGGACACATGGCCAACTATTGTAGAATGAAAGTCCCTCCTAGATAATCACAACATAATAAAAATAGTCACAGACATGAACCTTAGTAGAGAATATGGATAAGAAAGCAGGATCAATTTTACAATGAAGAATGAACACTCGCTCTACAGGATAAATACAAGAAACGTGGTTGGTATGTTGACAGTGGCTATTCAAAACACATGACAGGTGATGAAGACATGTTTCTTACATTAATAAAGGAAATATATGGATCAGTCTCTTTTGAAAATGATGACTCAGCTAGGATCATTGGAAAAGGCATAGTTAAAAT
This sequence comes from Picea sitchensis, assembly GCA_010110895.2. NCBI lineage: Eukaryota > Viridiplantae > Streptophyta > Pinopsida > Pinales > Pinaceae > Picea > Picea sitchensis. The sequence goes on along the minus strand of SNQJ01S0048364.1, from coordinate 20,423 downwards.
TGGAAACAAGAATACCAAGGAAGAAAATGTTCAATTAGTGGAAGATATGAAACATAATCTTCTAAGTGTAATTCAAATGTGCGACCAAGTTCGTAAGATTACATTCGATTCACATAACTGCAAGATAAGAAAAGAAGGTTTAGGAAAATTAATTGCAACAGCTGCAAGAACTTCAAGCAACATATATTTATTAAGTGAAATTGTAAATGAAAAGCTTTTTCTAGGAAAGGAAGATGAATATTTGATATGAAATAGAAGAATAGGTCACATAAACTTCGATAACCTCGTCAACGTCAAAATAAAGGAAGCAATTAGAGAAATTCCACAGATCATGAAAACAACCAACACATTATGAAAGAATTGTCAACAAGGAAAGAAAACAAAGACCAGGTTCAAATCAAAGGAATACTCAATGACAAGACCACTGGAAATTATGAATACTAATCTAGTTGGACCAACTAGAATAAAGAGTTTAAAAGGTGAGAAATACCTTATGTTATTAGTTAATTATTATACAAGAATGATTGCAGTTTGATTTCTTAGGAATAAGTTTACAAGGAAATGGTTGAAAATAAAATGGATTCAAAAATAAAATGTTTGAGATTTGATAATGGAGGAGAGTTTACTTCAAAGGAATTTATGGATTTCTACAACAAGCATGGAATAAAAAGGCAATTCTCCATTGCTAGGAATCCTCAACCAAATCGAGTTGTTGAAAGAAAGAACATGGTAGTACAGGAAATGGATCAAACAATGTTAATGGATTATGAATTGATAAATGTATTTTGGACACATGAAGTGCATACAACAGTTCACATTCAAAACAGAGTAATGCTTAGAAATAACAGTGACAAAACTCCCTACGATCTATGGAAAGGAATACCAATAAATGTGAAGAACTTCAAAGTGCTTAGAAGAAAATGCTACATCAAAAGAGAAGATGGAAGAATGGGAAATGTTGACTCTCGTTTGGAAAAATGAATACTTGTCGGTTACTCAAGTACAAGGAAAGAATACAAGTGTTACAATCTAAGGCTCAATTTTTTTTTCGAAAACATCAATGTAACAGGTTTATGAAGAAGAAGCAAATGATGAAGAAGCAGTAGAAGAGGAAGATGAAGAAGATTAAGAAGAAGTAGAAGAGAAAGTTCAACAAGTGCCTCCAAAGACACCTAGAAAATGAGTATAGATAAATCATCCTTCAAATCAGATTATCAGAAGCAAGTATGTAGGATTTGATACTAGAAGAATAATTCATTCACTAGAACAATTGCACCTAACACTCTTACCTACAATTGAACCAAACCATTTTGAAGAGTCCAGTAGGGATGAATTCTGGAAAAAGGACATGAATGAAGAATTGGATCAAATAGAGAAGAATAACACTTGGGAATTGGTTCCAAGACCAAGGTATAAGAATTTTATTGGAACAAAGTGGGTTTTCATAAATAAATTGAATGAAGATGGACAGGTTACAAGAAGCAAAGCTAGAATGGTATGTAAAGGATATGCATAGGTTGAAGGGACCGACTTTGAAGAAATTGTTTCCCCGGTTTCCAGAATGGAAGCAATCTGATTGATCTTAGTTTACGCATGCTCCAATAATATTAAAGTGTATCATATGGATGTGAAATCAACATTTCCGAATGGGGAACTTGAAGAAAACGTATACATTGAACAACCAGAAGGGTTTCAACAGTCAGAGAATGAATATTATGTGTGCAGGTTGAAGAAGGCCTTGTATGGTTTAAAAAGGCTCCCAGAGCATGGTACTCTAGACTGGATAGATATGTACAAAAGGTAGGGTTTAGAAAAGGAAGTGTAGACAACAACATCTACATCAATGTAACTCAAGATAGAATTTTATTAATCGAAGTTTATGTTGATTATATTATTTTTGGAAGTGATCATGACAGGTTAAGCCAAACATTTGCAAAGGATATGCACAATGAATTTGAAATGTCATTACTTGGAGAACTATCCTTCTTTCTAGGTATTCATACATGTCAGAGAAACCAAGGCATTTGTATTTATCAAACTAAGTATATTAGAGAAATGCTAAAGAGGTTTGGAATGGAAGATTGCAAACCAGTTAACACTGCAATGCAAACCAATTGCAATTTGAGCAAAGATGATGATTCAAGGTATATAGTCCAGAGGTAGTATAGGTCAATGATTGGCATCTTACTATATGTGACTGCATCCAAACCATATGTAATGTAAGTAGTTGGACAAGTGGCACGATTTCAAGAAGCACCAAAGGAATCACATGTCTTAGTAGTTAAGAGGATTTTCAAATATCTCAAGGGCACAAAAGAGTTTGGACTATGGTATCTAGAAGGGAAGGATTTATCACTTATTTCCTACACAGATATAGATTGGGTAGGTTGCATTGATGAACAAAGAAGCATCAGTGGAGTGACATTCAACTTGGGTGAGAGTTTGGTATCTTATATAAGCAAGAAACAACCATCAATATCATTGACTATAGTTTAAGCAGAGTGTATTGCAGCAACAACATGTTGTACGTAGGTTCTATGGATGAAACAAACTTTGACATATATACAGGTTGAGTATGATGAGTCCATTCTTATATATTGTGATAATACAAGCACTATTAGTATCTCAAATAATCTAGCGATTCACTCCAAGACAAAGAACATTCCATTCAAGTATCACTTTCTATGGGAACAAGTTGCAGAGATCATAGTTGAATATGTGGGGAGAAATGAATAGGTTGTAGATATCTTCACAAAACCGCTTCCAAGGGAAGCCTTTGAGTATCTTCTCCAAAGACTCAGATTACTTTCTACTACCAAATGAATGCTTTTGAATTCTTATCTTATATGTCTTATATTTACACGAGGAAGCACCATATAGAGGAAATTCGAGGTTGAGGGAACATGTTTAGAAAGAGTTCAGACAGGGGGAGCAACCCTAAGGACAGTTCAATTATGGGGAGTATCCCCAGCCATGAAATTTCCTTTGGCATTGATGTCAAAGGGAGAGAGATTCACCAAATGCAATTCAGAGACTTAGATTCTTGGAAAGAGAGGATGGAGGCATGGTTCTAGGGGGCGTGATTGTTACATGGGGAGCATAAGCGATATGAATTTAGAGTTGCATCATATTGTTTCCATCAATGCCAAAGGGGGAGATTGTTTATTAATTGGGTTGGTTGTCATTGATGTCAACCCTTGAAGCAAGTCTGGTAGAAAATTTTGGTATATCCAACAATATGGTTAAGGGAATTCAGTTTGATTGATGTATAATGGCATGAACTTTAATATATTTGCAAGTAAGACTATTATAGATGGATAGTACATGTCATGTCATTTTCGGTGATATGTGGAATGCCACATAAATCCTCATGCTTAGAGAGTTATGGCCTTGTGAAGTTTCATAACCCTCATAAGTTATCTAGAAGGTAAAACAAGTCAAAGTTATTCTAGAAGCTCCTAGAAGAAGTTGACTAGTCAAGTGAGTAAAACTAGGAGTATCATGGGTTAAGTTGTTGCAATAAGAAAATAATTAAAAATAAATTAGTTGCAACTAGAAGTGGATAATTTACTATTTGTAGCAAAGCGGGTTAGAAGTGGGCAAGTGCTTAGAAGTGGGTTATCCCTAAAAGAAGGAAATTGGGTTAAATTAGTTAGAAAGTAATCCCTTGAGGAAGTTACATGGAAGTATAAATAAGAGAGCAGGGCTCTCCTATTAGAACCTATTGAGCACATTGAATATATATTATTAAGATTTATTGCAAGTACTCATTGATATATCTGAATTTGCACAAGTTTGAGGTAGAATGAAGGGTTGACGGCAAAAGTTTCAGAATTATAGAAAATACTGAAAAAATCTTATGTTCTGAGGAATATGTGGGCTAACAGTACAATAGGGTGCATACATATGTGAGATAATAGTATAATAGGGTGCGTACATATGCATGCTGAAAGTATAATAGGGTGTGTACATGAAGGTAAATCCATAGAAACTTGAGAATATGAATATGCCAAGTCTTTATATTTTGAGAGCAAGCTCCTAGGAAGGTCTACAGTGATCAGGTACATTATATCTATCCATTGGTTCAAAAGGTATGTCTTATTTATATGATTATTTGGATTTTGTTGTATACATGAGAAATTTTTATGGGGGTTTGAGGATTTTCCCTCGAGAGATTATTGGCTTCTTGGGACCTTCTGTATAAGTCATATCTATAGAAATATAGTGTTGGTATAATCAATATTTATCATTGATATATCATTTTAGTGTTGAGTCACATCTTGTATTTCTTGACATATGGTCAAGGGTTCTTGTGATACATAGTTGTGAGATTGTATTTGAGAAGTGTTTGATGTATTGAGAAGTTGAATATAAAAAAGGGTTTAATATCTAGTTCATGTGAGGGTTGTTATACTTGTTCATGATTATACACACTTATATGGCACATGAATAGAGAGAGATATAGATACTTTGGGTAAAGGATATGTATGAGGATGTATGCATGGGGTACAGTTACAGTCTCGACACAGTGACAAATTGTAGATTGAGGTGAAAGAGGCTGCAAAGGGTCAAAATTTTTCAGAAGAGAGACAACCCTAATTTTCAGAAGGCATACATAGGTTGCATAACAAATATAAGGTCGTGTACATACATGAGTTGGAGTATAGATAGGGTGCATACATACACATGCTCCAGAACAGACAGGTCGTGTATCTATGGTTTTTGGTTGGTACGGGCTTAGTTCAGGTATTGGTTGATTGCAGAGAAGTGGTACAGGTTGGTACAGGTTTATAGTGGTATATCTCACAGTGATAGTGTGGTTTTGGTTTCTTCATTTGACACTTATATTTCAGGGTGGTTGGACAGGGGAAGGATAGGTGGTTGTATCCACCTTCTGGTTGTAGTAGAAGAACATAGGGGTTTGTAGCCTCCTTCTGGTTGTAACTAGAGAATTGGGTAGTTGTAGATTCCCTTATGTTGTATCCTGAAAATATAGGGGGTTGGAGCCTCCTTCCAGTTGCAACTAGAGAACAAAGGAAGTTGGTGCTTCCAATAAATGTAATTCTTAAAGACATAAAAGAAAAATCATTTTTTGGTTTTCTCCCACATTGGGTTTCCACGTAAAAATAATGGTGTACTGTGTATGTGTTATAGTAAGATTCTCCTCACCCTATGCAATCTTGCACAAAAGTCATTTTTCCATTTCCCTATGCAAACTTATCATCCCTATTTGTAAAATCCAAAGCTAAAAATACATATTTTTCCACATGTATGCATCTTTCCTACTATACAACATGTGTATACGCTGGTTGCACCACTACAGCCCCCGTACATCAGGATTTATGCCAGAAAATGAAAATTAATGTTGAGTTACCATGTCACGACAGGAGATCTATGATCCTTGGCCTCCTATATACTAGAAATGTTCTGACTCAACCCTTCAGTTCCATTTTCAAGGCTATAAATGTGCCAATTCCGAGCTATGGAAAAGGGAGAAAGAATTCAACTTTGAGAGCAAAGTTACTCTGGAGAAATTATTTACTTCATATTCAGTCTACATCCCTTTGTCCTTTAAGTATGAACAGAATGTTCATCCCACAAGCTCTTCCCTTATTGATTGAGAACCTCATGGCTTCTCTATTATGAGCTTGCCTTTGGTAGAGGATTGAAGTGGTGGAGGCCTAGCTAGAAGGAACTTAGTTTCTTGGTTATGAACCATGATGACACAGAAGTATGTAACATTTTCACTTCTTCTGATCATATATTAATAGAAATACTCTCTTTCCATCCAATTGATATCTTTCAAATATTTGAATTATTATTCCATGGGCGTATTTGTCATGTTATTAATGGATTATGCTATTGAATGTGCTAACATAATTTATTATCACCATATGGTTTCCTTGCTTGGTTGTTGAGGAATAGTTGTAGGTATATTTCATTGGGTCAAGTTCTCAATGATGGACTTCATCGAACATCTAGACGAGGTAGGCCTTTTATCTTGTCTTGTTGTCATATTTGTTTTCATAACATACTTGATAAGGGAGTTGATTTCTACAGTCATTTCCGTTTGTTGTGGTTTACCCTAGCCATAGAGAGATTTTCCTAGTAACAGTATGTGTATGACTGTTAATTTTCTCATGGTTTATTTACTCTACACTTACTGATGATAATGTTATATTGATCACAAAGATAAACAACACTTGCAAATTATGGTTAAAAATGATTAAATTTATATATTACTGACTCACTCCCCCTCTTAGTAATCCAACATATACAAAATTACACTCCCTTTCCTATAGGACCATAGAAATCACACTCCCTACTGCCAATCCACAAAATTCCTACATAAACTGCAGTGTTGAGAATTTGAGAATTTTTCCAGTGCAATAATATTTAGGTGAGAGCATAACTCCATAGAATAAAAAAAGAAAAAAAAAAGATTCTTACCCACACTCTTATTTAATACCTATATTAACAACAGTGATGTGTCAAGCTAATCATCATGGTACCACTCTCTACTAAGTATTTGTTTTGGACCCACTCACCTCACTACGAGGAAATTATCTCAATAGACCTAGAATGTAGTTTTGATCACCTTGGTACAAATATCCAGTAATAGTTTTCTTCTAGAGCCACATCTCTATGGGTACTTCAGGTGTAGAGATATACACTAGATTCTCCTCTTTGGAAACTATGTATAACGAGTTTCAACACAAAATATACTGCAACCACTCCCCTACTTAGCAAAATCTTGATGCCATATTTGAAAATATCTCCAACCTGGAGTCACTCCCAGAACATATGTTTGAACTCATGGAACTACAAAATAAAATTATTGGTTCAAAATATATGGTTTATCAATGCAAGTACCATCCATCCCGATACAAAGGAGTTGAATCATATGATCCCACTAGGCCTCACTCTACCCCACTTCTTCATTATCAGATGACTCAAACATGGCATAGACTTCCTAAAGTGGATCTCAACAAATTTTATGGATTTGATACCACATGATGGGTCACTCAAATGAAATATTATTTTTCCATACATTGCATTGCAAATAACTTAAAAAAAAATCATGTGGATGACTTATATTTATATCTTAAACATTGGCAATGGTGGAAATGGAATAAGAACTCACACAAGGGTTATATTTCTTGGACACAATTCGTATTAGACATTTATGAACATGCTTTGAAACAAACACTCATCATTTGGGATGATAACCAAGATTAAACAATCTAGTATAGTCAAAGAGTTCATCTCCACTTTCAAGTAAATGAACATCAAAACTAAAGTCATGTCTGATAATTTTTCAAGGACTGCTTTATTAGTCGTATGAAAGAAGACATGCATGCACAAGTATTAATGGTTAATCCTACTACTTGATTGGAAACCTCTTAAATAATGTAGGACATGCAAAAGGTGGTCAATGCTCCAATTAAAAAGACACCATTTTGTTAGGTTGTTATATTCTTTGCAGTGAAATTATAATCGATGTGGATCAACTGATAGTCAAAGTTGAAGGTCGAGGTGGTTCGACTAGGTAAATATGAATTCGAAGACATCGACAATAATTCAAAGGTCGAGGTGGTTCGACTGAGTAAAGTCGGCGTCGAAGACATGGAAAACGATTCAAAGAGGTCAACCGACAAGAGGTCGACATGCGGGCATGTGGAAACTGACTGAAGAGTGGATGAAGGCCGACAGGTAGTAGACTAGTAATCCAACTTGGTAGTTTACTATAATAGAATCCTGAGATTCACAAGATTTATAGCCAATGATCTACGTGTATATGTAACCATTTTCGGGTGCCTTTTCTTTAGTTTTTTTCCTACTATAAATCCTATAAAGAATGCATTTTGTAATACTGTAAAAGATAGTGAATGGATAATATCCAATCAATAATCATAGAGGTTGTTTGTCATGTAGATGTAAGACGAATTGGCTACAAGGTTGTTCTTGTGTAAAGAAAGAAGGTATGATGTTAATTGTATCCTAGGTGTGAACCAAGTTTAGACACGTAAGATTTTATTATGAATGAACAATAAAACAAGAGAGAAGAACGCTCAAGGAATGTTGGTTTTCCGAGTTTGGGTTTCTAGGGTAAAATATCTGTGTACTGTGTATTTTCTTTTTCATTTACTTTCTTATTTAAATAAATATTTCTTCCTCCCTTCTACTAGGTTTAGTGTGGAAGTGTTTCTCATTTGCTAACATGTGGTATAAGAGCTTGGTTTAACAACATTGTATCTAATCTAAATCTTAAGGTCCTAACTCGCACATAGGTAGATCAATGTATTCAGATGTAATAAAGGTCAATATTAATAAGACCTTTCAATAAAATAGAATAAGGCGGATGTAAGAAGAC
>SNQJ01S0048363.1:62882-78576 GCA_010110895.2 Picea sitchensis | reverse complement strand
TGTTCAGCATGGCTTTGGCAATGAAGGGTGATGAGTTAGCCTGATGCCAGGTAAGCATGGATGGTGCAATTTAGGGTTATAACACGGACCTTCCATGGACCTCCCATCCTTAGACCACATTGTTCATCACTCTTAACAGTGAGTCACCCCCGAGCTGGGACTAAACTCCACCTGGGTAAATGGATTCCTAACCAGGCTAAAGAATCATGGACAACAGAAAACACTTTGTCTCAGGTGCCAACTAAAACTAATAGCCTACAGTCCCTCATTCCCCACATGCCTATCCATCCCAGGAAGAGTGCCCCTTCTCTTCTCAACAGTCCTTCGGCTGCCCCACTTCCTTCTTGGGCTTGAGCAATAAGTCGGACAGGAAGTCTTAGAGCACTGTAGTTGTAGTTCAACACTCTCAGGAAATCAATTCCCAACAATTCTCTCACCCAGAGAGAAATTTCTCATGGGCCTGACAACCCGCCTCTTCAATATCCCATGGGCCTAACAACCCACTACTTCAGTCTAGCTCCCAAACTAACCAGCTACACGAACAAAGAATGGTTATGGATACAGGTTCAATTATAGTAATGAAGATACAAAGGATAGCTCAATGGGAGTGTGCATGCTCATGGATGATTGACTAGATGACTGAATGATGGAAGGAATGGTGGAAAAATGATGGAAAAATGAACTGAGTCCCAACAATGTGTATGCATGTCCCCAACTTGACAATTGTCATGTTGGGAGCTACTTTGGCCCACTTGTCCTCAAATTTAGAACTTGGGATAAAATAATTATCCATACTTTATGATTTAAGAAATATTAATATAATATTCCTTTTTGGCTTAAGCTCCCTAGCGTAGCCATTTTCCTTAACTTTTAGCCCTCCCTTTCCCTAACTAGTGGAATTTAGTCCTCCATGCTCTTTTATCGTGGTCGGTCTGTGCACAACAATGTATTTTATATTAATTATGGGACATATACAAAAATAGGTGCACTGGCCTTTAACATCTAGGCTCTTCTGCCTCATCAAAACATAAGCATCCTAGATTATAATAACTGGCTCACTAGCCTACAAATGCAGCATATACACAAAAGGCTACCTGGCCTCAAAATCATGCGCACTCAAGTTGCTGCGCGCGGTATCCTGGAATGTGCAGACTTCCTCATTTACTGTGCAGTACATGCATGCACTATGCCATGAAATGTGCATACAAAAAATGATATCAAACAACTCACCAACTTAAGTACATTTTCATTTACATTACAATTGGGTTCGGCCTTAGGGATATTGCAAAGGAAGTCCAGTAGAAGCTACAAAACTATGAGAATTCTTGATCCATCCTATTGTTGAAGCCTTGGAAAGGGAGGTGTAGCAGTCGATGGATTGTGTGAAAGTGAAGGTGTACACTCTTGGGGTGGAACATGCATGTGGGGAATGAGGGTCTGTGCACTATGGGAACAAGTGGCTCCTTGGAGGAAATCCTTTCTTTTGTCCCCGCCTAGCCTAGAAATCCCTTATCGATGGATTTTAGTCCCAGCTCGGGGGTGACCCATTGTTGAGACTGATGAGCAGCGTGGTCTAATTTTGGAAGGTTCGTGTAAGGTCTGCACACAGTTGGTGTACTTCAATTAAAATATAAGTACCATTTCCAAGTTTGGTTACATGTTGTGTATTTATATATGTTGTTATATTTACGGGTTTTGTCTATGATTACTACATGTATGCTTTTACTATTATTTCTGAATTATGTTATGTGTTAGTAGAACGTAAATCATCTGTTAATTTGTATGTGTTATTGTCTCTTCCTCATCAATCTATGTATGAACAGAATGTTTATGTCTGGTTAAAAATCGCATTAAATATATATACTATGTATATTCGAGCATGATAATTTTCTGGAGTAGCATGGCCCGGCATGGGTGTGTTGAGGATGTGAAAAATTGGTATCAGAGGAGAAAGATGTTTTCTATGTGATGTTTCCCAGCCTGTGGGTGGCTGAGGACATAAAAAAATGGTATTAGAGCAGAGAAGCAAAGATATAGTCATTGGAGTAGCATTTCCTAGCCTATTGGTGGTGGACCGGGATGTTACAGCTAGGGCCTAGGGTTACTTACTTCCTAGTGGCCATTTTCCCCCTAGGGTTTAGTGATTGAATCCTTGGGTTACCAACACTTCAATCATTGAAATGCTTGTCTCTATCTCTCATATTATCATTTTTTCCTTCAATATTTCCGCTGCTAAAAGTGACTCCATTAACCCTAAATGAATTGATCTAGGCCTTGCACTTGATTGATTAATGAAAACAACTCTCAAAATTTTTACCTTGAGATATCTATTAACCTTTCCTAACCCTATAGTAGACTAATTTGATAACCTACTTTATGTTTTTACAAAATTAATCTACAACCATTTATTCCAGCAATAAAAGCACTTAAAAGAAATTATAAAGTTGATTTATACACTGCCTAATTAGCTTCTGGTAAATGCTAGTACATTGCTATCATTGAGTTATTATTTTTGGTCATTGTGAAGCTTCTTTAAGTCATTTATTGTGCATCTATTATCTTATAAACATTGTTGTTATAAAATTATGTTTGTTTCATCATACATCAACTATTGCTTTTATTGATAAGTCCATGGTTTTATGAAGTACTAACATCAAAATTATACTTGCAAAAGATATTGTTTTCTTGTTTCTTTGTTCTGGGCAGGTACATCTAATCACTTCATTAATTCATTGGTTAAAAACTTGGGACTTTTTGATCAATGTGACTTGTGAGAGGGGATAATTTTATAGACACTTAACCTTTTCCTTCTCAAACCCCCAGGTCATCAGGGACGTCTCCCTTAGGCCATCAACCCTAAATAGAAAGAGGTATATTATTAAGGTGATAGTGATAGGATAACCTCCTTTTATGCCAATTTTCCTCCCTTAGCCTTTCCCTTTGGGACAAGTACAAATTGCAAAATAACATGGCCTCATGACCACACCTCTAAGTTTCTTGTAGACTTATTCAAAGCATATTTCCATGAGGGACATGCTTAAAGCTATGACATAAGGGGACCACTTTGGAGAATTCTCCAAATACACCTATCGCATCTATTGATATCAATGAAAACCACTTATGTTGACATCAATGACAACCAAATTTCCAACAACATCAATGACAACTAACTATCCAACAATCTCCCCCTTTGGAATTAATGGCAACACTCATACTCCAATACTCATGCTCCACCCATGACCAATTCTCCTGATCGTTCTCTCCTTGTGTTTCTCTCCTCATGTTTCTCTCCCCCTTTGACATCAATGGAAAAGGGTATCTCCCTTTGGGGTTGCTCTCCCTGCCTTCATGCTTCTGATATTTCTTTTTCTTCCTCTTTGACATCATAGGAAAAAACTTAACTCCCCCTGTTGATATGTCTCCCCCTATATTCATGCTACTAATCTAGATTATCTCTCTGAAAATTTATCTCCCCTTGACTTCTCTACAAAATATCATGTAGATCAATGTGGGGATTTCATGTATATACTTCATTTTCTCTACTCCAATGTTTCTTGTCCATTGGTGCTTCCTCTTGTAATTCACTCACATATATAAATAGAATTCACAAAATTACTCAACATAAAATCTTCATGAATTGTCATGTTCACAACTTAGATATCAATGACCATGTCATTCAACCAATTATTTCTGACGATATAGCTTCTGCAGATGGATTCTCTTCCCTTGTCATGTTGTGACTTTAACTACTTGCCTTCCTCTGACTAAATGATTCCACTTGTCCATTGATTCCATGGATTCCACTGATTCCACCGATTCCAATTTTTAATATACTTTCATTCACTGTAATGTATCTTCTCTGACCCTTTTCTTTTGTATCTGCCAAATCTCTCATGAATCCATCTCTTTTCATATGTCATAAAACATTCCATGACTTTTCTACTCAATTGCATGCAATGTTGACCCATTTGTCACTGTACTATTCTGAAGACTTCTTCATATCTTCTACAATGGATCACTACATATTCTTTCTTTTCAATCTGCAAATCAGATTCTATGTGTCTAGAACAATCTATACTAAATATATCCCTATCTGAATATATGTGTGGAAATCCCTATACAATCATGAACCTCTGCATGCATAACTTCTAGTGATACCTACATAGGTATGTGTTCCAAAATATGCTCCTCAAAAAATCAAACTATTACAAGACATTCTACACTTATGTCACTAAACCACTATGAACCTTCCTTCCCATAATCTGTAAACACTTTAGACTGATCAAAATATAGTTCTCTGATTTGTAGCACTACTGCTTAGACTCCTGCTATTCAATATCCATATTTCCTGGGTGTCTCCAATCTGGAAGGCTTATAAAGGTGGAGGAAACCGCCCTAATGTGGAGTAACCTTCATCTTCATAATATTCTTGAATTTTAGCATCTTCCTCTTTATCATCATGATTTTTCACTGCTGCAAATCTTGTGAGTACGATCTCTAGGGCCCAATTTTCATTCACCTGTTCTTCTTGTTTTTCATTTCTTCTCCAAATCTTCATCTATTTGACATCTTCCTTTTTTCCTGTAGATTTTTCCTGATTGTGTACTACTACAAATACTGAGAGTGTGACTTCTAGGACTTCTTCATTCATATTTTCTTCCTTTACTTGTTCATGTTTTCTTTTCCAAATATTCTTATATATGATATCAATGTTCTCTTTCATAGACGTATATGTCATGCTTCTACATTCATGAGCTATGTTTCAATAATTATTGCATTTGTAACATTCAATATTGTATGGAGTCACATATGTATTTCTTTCTTAACTATTTCTTCCATAATCTCTGCAATCTACAACTTTATGTCCAAAGTTATTACAAGTAAAATAATGACCATAAAAGAAAATTTGATACCTGGGAGTGAATGATCTTGTTTGTGATTTCGTCCTTCTAAATTCATACCTTGGTTGATCACAATATTCTCTTCTGTTGTTTCCTTCATAATGATTGAAGCTTCTTAGATACCTGAAAGTGGAGGTTCTTCTTTGACATTTGTCTCTTCTGTAACCTTCTTCTTGAGTCTTCTTCATTTATGAAATGTTCTCCTTTGTGGGATCGCATACTTCCTTCTTGGTAGAGTCTTTGATTAATTCTAAATAATTCTTATCCTTCTCTTCATTCTTCATTTATAGTAACATGTAAAAATTTCCTTGAAATTTCTTTACCAATGATGTGGAGTTTTCTTTCTCTTCAGTGTTCTTTCTAATCTTGGAAAATTTAATTTTTAATGTGACAACTTCTTCTTCAAGATTCTCACAATATTCTTCTTTCTTCATCATCTAGATCTTCATGAATTCTTCCTCTCTCTTTTCTTATTCAAGTTGGGTATTCAAAGAGATGATTTATGCATCACATCTTCTTTCTTGTTGAACAAATTCTTCTTCAATCTTGTTTAAGTTCTCAAATATTTCCTTAATATGATTTGTCAAAATTTATTCTCTCTTTTATGCTTCCTATCTTTGTGACACTACTTAGAATTCCAAAGAATGTTTCTCTTTCAACTGTTCCTTAAGGGTTCCTTGAATCACTTTGCCTTCTTCCAGCTGAGATTTTAGATTCATGAAAAACTGCCTGACTTCTCTAGAACTTTCCTTTAGCCTGGTCAACTCTTCCTTGAGGGACTTGTTTTCCTTTCTTTATTTATTTATCCCACCTAAAGAATTGATTAGTGTAGTCTCAAAGTCCATTACGTCTGCTTCACAATATTCTTCTTCTTCTTCTGAATTTGTTTGACATGATGAGCATGCTTCCACTTGTTATGCTTCAACATCTTCTTTATTTTGATTGGCATGCTCTGTCTTTGTGATAGAATGAGATTCCTTAAAGTATAGATTATGTATCTTATCATAAAGTTGTTTGGCTGATGAAAATTGTCCCACTTTGTCTTTTACCAAATCCGGTAATCCTTCCAATATGAAATCCATTGTTTTTTTGTAGTTTCTATTCAATTCCTTTTTGGCTACAATATTTGGTTTCTTTGAACAGGTGCATTCTGTAAAAACTGATAGCCAAACATCATACCCTTGTTCTCCTAGAAATGTTTTCATCTTGTGTCTCCATATCTCATAGGCCATACCATTTTGACCATCACAATGTGGTACTCCAATATCAGCGTACTCCATGATCTTCCTTCTAGTGGTTAAACAATTTTCTTGAAGGACCTTCTCTGATACCAATTGTTGGAATACTGAGAGGGGGGGGGGTGAATTAGTATGAACACTTTTAACCACTTTCAACCAAAATATATAATATTCAAATTTATTAGAAGTATATAATTTATCATTTCATTCAATATATCATGAGCATATAAACTTAAGCATTACAATTCAACAATACCACATCAGATACATAGTACACTAGAATTTACGTGGAAGCCCATATGGGAGAAAACCACATAATGGTTTCCTATATATATATATATAAAGAGTACATTCATAGTAAGAACCAACTTATTAATTATCTAGCACCAACCCTATGATTTATAGGCACCAACCTAAAGGAAGCTACAACTCCTTGAATTATTTGGTTACAACTAGAAGGAAGCTATGCCCCTCTGACCTCTGAGTTATAGGAACCAACCTGAAGGAATCTCCAACTCCTTGAGTTATCTATAACTAACCAAAAGGAGGCTACAATCCTCTTTCCTTTCCCCATCCTGCCACCCTAAAATATAAGTGTAAACTCAACCTGTCACTTCCACTATCCAACCTATAACTTCCCTTGTCATCAACCAACCTGTCAATGTCACTATCACATCAACCAATCAATATCACTCTGTCACATCAATATATGCATGATGATCAATCAATCAACCAACCTATCACTGTCCATTTCACCATCACTTCCACTGTCACTGATATATCATCATCAATCAGAGTCACTCACATGGATACCAAAGCCATCACCATACCATGTACATAAACCATGTATCCGAACCTGTATCATACCATGTACCAGAACCTGTACCATACCATGCATCAACTATGCATTGAAACCTATACCATAACATGCATCAACCATGCACCGAAACTTGTATTAAACACGCATAATATATGCATCAAACTTGTACCATACCATGTACCAAAACATGTACCATACCATGTAATAAGATCACCAAGAAGTGTCTCTATAAATGTACCATATCATCATCAAATCATGAAAAATAAAATCACCAATATGTGTCTCAATATAACCAATCATGTACCACAATATATGTCAATTGTAGGTACCATAACATCAATGATCACTCGTATACCTTAATTGTATACCTACACCATGTACCATGTACTAAGCATCAATTATGTACCAATTTATGCGCCTCAACCAAGCACCAAAGAATGTGCCTCATACATATGCCACAATATACAATAGGATATCATCAATGAAGTGCCTCAAGCATGTGAAATCATCACCATGTCATATATCAAACCAAATACCAAGATAGCCAAGATAGGTCTCTAATGTACCATAACACCACCAAGATGTACCAACATCACCAAGACATGCCTCAAGCATGTACCACAACATCCAATGCATATACCTCAAACATGTTCCATATCACTCATAATCTTCCTCAAGCATATACCATACAAAAAACCATATACCAAGTATCCAATATGTGCCTCAAGGAATATACCAAAACTCACAATGCATGTACCTTAAACATGTGTCATAAGCTCATCAATAAATTCCTCAAACATGCATCAATATCAGCCAAGATCATATACCAAGTATATGCCTCAAATATATGTCAATATCACAAAGATGTTCCTCTAACAATGAATCATAAATTTAATACACAATGTACCAAGGATATGTCTCAAGCATATATCAATATCACCAGGACATGAACCTCAACCAAGTGTCTCCAAGACATGCCTTAAGAATGTGCCATACCATCCATGATACAAGATTCAAACAAGCACATAAAAGACATACCTTTACTCATGAAGAAGACTTGGTGCATATCATCTCAGACCAACCTGGTGCATTTCATCTTCAACAAACAAGAGATGCCATTTTTTTCCAAGTCCTTTTCAAAAATCCACAACATGTACATTGTCAACCTCTAGATGTCCGTGCTTTGTTCCACTACGGACCATGGATGTCCATTCCATTCTCCACTGCAACCTGTGAATAAACTTAGAAATATAGTTTGCATACTTTTCCTTCGCTTCCCTTCACTACCTCAGACTTTTCTACCTCATATATTCTACGTAAATATTTACCAAAAGATCACTTAAAAGATAGATAATCATTGAGCTTGTGTGTGTAGGAATGAGAGGCTTCTTGAAGTGTATTTATACATGTCCATGTGACATATTTCCTTAACTTTAGGGATGACTTGTAATCTTCTTTGCTTAATGTCTCTTTTTTATAATTGTTTTACCTTTAATTAATGACTTGTACTTCTTGTTGCAACCATTTTGAGCTTCTTGACCGTTCTTCGAGGGGTTTCCAACTTCAAGAGAGCATATCTTCTTAATCGTGAGGAACCATGTGGTAGACCACCTACTTTTGGAAATGGCATGATGGGGACTATCCATCTATGAGGGTTTTGTATACACTTGAATTATTCTTCAACCTCATTGTTTCATGGTCAACTTAGAGACTCATGACCACACCGTTAGATTTCTTGTATACTTCTCCAAAGCATCTTCCCATCAGTCATGCTTAAACTTCATCATAAAGGGGACCACTTTGGAGACATATCCAAATACACCCATCACATATGTTGAAATCAATTAAAAACACTTATATTGACATCAATGAAAACCAAGCTGTCCAACAACATCAATGACAACCAACTATCAAATACAACAAAATCTTCAGGAAATAGGTGATATAGTGGGTGATCCCACCAATCAACGAAGAACTAGATCGCAGTTTGTGGAGCCTCGGTAAGATATTATTACCAGGGATCCCTTGATGCCTATTTTTTTTAATATGGTACTTGGATCATACCCCCATCCTTATGAAAAGGCTGAAGGTAATCCCCATTGGGAGGAAACTATGAGAAAAGTGAGTACAATTCCTTAATGGAGAACAACACATGGGAATTGGTTCCTCTACCTTCCAACATGAATCTTGTTATATGTAAGTGGATTTTAAATAATATTAGGGATGATAATGGATACATTAAAAAGTATAAGGATCAACAAGTAGCTAAATGTTTCTCATATGTACAAGGAATTGACTATGAGGGAGACTTTTGCACTGGTTGTCAAGATTGATTCCATTTGGTTAGCTCTAACTATTCCGGTAAGCAGCTAGAAATTTGGAGGTACACCATATGGATGTGAAAATGCATAATTACATGGAGATATTGGTGATATATGGAGCACATAGGGATATGTTCATGATCCATCATTATTTTTCAAGTTAACTTTAGGGATGACTTGTAATCTCTTTTTATAATTGTTTTAACCTTTAATTAATGACTTGTAACTTCTTTTTTGCTTAACCATTTGGGGCTTCTTGGCCATTCTTGGGAGCTTTCAAATTCGATGGCATAACTCCTCAATGCGTGAGGAACCATGTGATGAACCACCTACTTTTGGAAATGGCATGGTAGGGACTATCCATCTATGAGGGTTTAATATACATGAATTATTATTCAACCTCATTTTCCTTAGTCAACTTAGAGACTCATGACCACACCGTTAGATTTCTTGTATACTTCTCCAAAGCATCTTCCCATCAGGGCCATGCTTAAAGCTATGTCATAAGGGAACCACTTTGGATAATTCAAAATACACCCATCACATATGTTGAAATCAATGACAAACACTTATATTGACATCAATGAAAACCAATGTCCAACAACATCAATGACAATAACAACTATCAAATACAACAAAATCTTCAGGAAATAGGTGATATAGTGGGTGATCCCACCAATCAACGAAGAACTAGATCGCAGTTTGTGGAGCCTCGGTAAGATATTATTACCAGGGATCCGTTGATGCCTATTTTTTTTAATATGGTACTTGGATCATACCCCCATCCTTATGAAAAGGCTGAAGGTAACCCCTATTGGGAGGAAACTATGAAAGACTACAATTTCTTGATGGAGAACAACACATGGGAATTGGTTCCTCTACCTTCCAACATGAATCTTGTTATATGTAAATTGGATTTTTAAAGATATTGAGATGATAATGGATACATTAAAAGTATAAGGATCAACAAGAGTAGCTAAAATGTTTCTCATGGAATTTCAAGAATTGACTATGAGAGACTTTTTATATAGATTGTCAAGATTGATTCCATTTGGTTAGCTCTAACTATTCCAGTAGCTAGAATGTGGGAGGTACACCATATGAATGTGAAAAGAATGCATAATTACATGGAGATATTAATGAGGTGATATATATGGAGCATCCATAGGGATATGTTCATGATCCATCATTATTTTTCAAGTTGAGGAAGTCATTATACGGACTCAAGCAAGCACCTCGGCTTGGTATGCTAAAATGGAATCTTGTCTTCTCTCTAGAGGTTTTCTTAGATGTAGATCATATCCTAATGTGTATGTGATGAGGAACAAAAATTACCTTTTATAGATAGTTCTATATGTATATTATTTACTCATCAAAGGGAGCTCAACCTCCATTGTTGCAATGAAGACCACACATTGCATGACGGGTTCTCTGAAGACCACATTGCATGACAGGTTCTCTATGACATATATGGGACTGTTGCATTACTTTATTGGTCTTGAAATCAAACAAAATGATTATGGAATCAAGATGTATCGGCTTAAGTATGCTATATTTCTTCTTGATAGGTTTCATATGACATATTTCAAGCTCGCTCCAACACCATTTCAGTCAAGCTTTAGACTAGAGGATGTCGGTGTACCACCTTTAGTTGATTATACTAGATATTGAAAGTTGGTTGGTAGTCTTCTATACCTTACACACTCTCAACCGAACATATATTATGTAGTTGGATCATTTTATGGATACATGAAAGGGCCATGTGAGCTTCACTGGAAGGAAACAAAGAGGATTCTCAAAAAATTTAAGGGGACTACTAGCTTTGGTATACACTATGCAACGAGATGTACCTTAGATATTGTTGGTTACACAAACTCAAGTTCAGTAGGAGATATCATTGATTGCAAGTACACTTCAGGATATGTCATCTACCTTGGATTGGGACCTATCTCTTGGTTAAGTAATAAGTAACCAACAATTTATTTATCATCAGTAGAGGCAGAGCACATGGGTGGAGTGAATGTCACTACTCAGGTTATTTGGTTGCAACACTTTCTTAAAGAGTTGAGAGTTCATTTTGATCATCTGAAAGTTATATGGTGTGATAGTAAGAGTACTCTCAAGTTGTGTAGAGACCTATTCTAGAGGCAGTGGATCAATCATATCGAGGCTTATATGCACTTTATTCGAGGAAAAATGGAGGACAGAGTCATTGATATGCAATTTTTTCCATATTTAAAGAAGGTGGAAGACATCTTCACAAAGCCTTTCATCGAACATAAGTTTGTCTCTTTGAGGGACATTTTAGGAGTGAGGGATACATCATCTTAGCCACTGAACATGTTTTCATTCCTTTTTTTAGTAGCATATTTTGAGGAGGTGGGTTTGTTCCCATTGAGTTTTCTCTTTTTACCTCACTTATTTTCATTTGTTATGCATCTATACTTACACATTAGTACCTAACATGGATTCGTATTGTCGGGACTCATCATTGTGCACACCCCAATTGTGTTCCATGGGGGGTGTTGGGGTATATGCTCAACTACATATTTAGTGACATACTCATTTTTTCCATTTTGCCTACTATTTAGAAGGTATTCTATTTATATCAGGTCTATTTTTGGTTGTTGGCTTCCTATATGTAGTACCGTGGGTTTCCAAACCCATGGACTCATAAACCACCACTAGGAAAATTCCTATTTTTTAGGGGAAGAGCGCTTATTTCTTTAATTTTAGGAGAAAATTATTATTTCATGGCTAGAGAGCGCACTTGAGTGAGAATATTATTCTCCTAAGGAAGTGTGCATTACCCATATTATTCTTGGATTTAACCCATTTCACTTATTTACCTATTTTTAGTGACTTTCCATATTTATGAAATTCTCTATCAATTAGGACTTTAGTTCCATTCTTGGACTCTAGTCTTATTCTAAGAGATTTTTTCTATTATGGAATGCATGTTGACCTCATGTAGACTTCTCATTGATTTCACACCTATATTTTTAACCTTTTCTTATTATTATCAACTTTTGAATTTAGTTAACTGTTTCTAGTAGGGGTTGTTTTTTTACTTGAGCATGCACATGGAAACCCCAACCCAGTGCACATTAATCATCTTGTGGAGATTCATATATATTGTATTGATGATCAAGGATTAATACAATATGATTTGAGTTGGTTTCTTAGTCTCTTATGTGCGAAGATTGATTCTGTTTTTCTCTCTCCTCTCTTTCTTTTGCAATTAACTAGTGTAGTATTTCCTACTCACAATTAGGTCTTGTAGTGTGGTTTAATCCTACATGGTATCAGATCCATTATTAGGAGGGAGTATTCACTTTTATTGCAGGTTTATAGATCATATTGGAAAACTCACAGAGAACTATGCATCAACCTTCTTCTTCAATGATATTGACACCCTTCAACTACTTTGAGTGGAATCCCAAGATAGAGCTTCTACTTCATAGCAAGGGTTTGTATAGGGTCACCATGGGGACTAATGTACAACTTACTTCAACCATAGAGAAATCAAAATAATTCAACATAATGGATGAATCCTATGGGTTATTTTTCTTTAGAATCTCTATGTATCTCCTCTTTCATGTCGATACTTGCAAGAATTATAACAATGTTTGGAAAAACTTGAAGGATATGTTAGGAAAGAATGACTACATGAGAGGTCATTAGATAGAGAATGACATACATGCATTGAATCCAAGAGATTTTGAGACCCTACATGACTACTTATGTAATTTTAAAACTTTTATTTATCATGTTAGGGATTGTGTAATTGATAATAAATATGAATAGTTAATCTTTTAAATTCTAACCAAACTAGGACCAAAGTATTTTGTCTACATTTCTTATTTTTATACTACCAGGTTAGCTATGGGGTGTATATGGAATATTCCATCCCAAAAACATTTTATGGAGTCACTTATCCATGGGAAGAAAAAATTGATCCATATAGGGACACTCAATATTTCCAAGCCCCATGTTCTTACAACTAAAGGAAGTTAAAAGAAGAATAAGTAGAAGAACAAGGCTAAGAAGGACCAAGAGAAAAACAAGGAAGGTAAAAAAAATTCAATAGATGAGAGTTTGATTTCCAAGGAAGAAAAGAGAAAGAAGTAGAATACCAAGTGTTCCCATTGTAATAGGGGGATGCATATTGAGATTTATTGCATGAAAAAGACCATAGATCTCATGGAACAATCAATTGAGAAACATCACCTCAAGGATTGTATTCCAGATAATGCAAGGAAGAAGCCATTGGCAAAGCCTTCATATTAAAGAGTTAATGGTCATGCATTACTTTCCATTTAATCTTATATTAATTATTGGTTTCTTGATTCAAGGGATACCCATCACATGGCCTCATCGGATAAACTTTTCTCATACTTGGAGACTTGTTCGGGACCACTGATCTTCATGGGAGCGGATTCTCCTACTAAGGTGTGTAGTAGGGGTAGAGTTGATCTAAACCATGGATTCTTTCAGGATGCACTTCATTTTATGAATCTTTCAGTGAATCTCCTCTCTATGTATCAAATCACTCATTCAGGTATAAGGAAGAAGGTGGAGTTCACTCTGGACTTAGTTATTATTTAGAAAATTTCAGATGGTTCAAAGATTGTTGTTGGTGAGGTTAATCACCATTCCACATTGTACACATTATATAACTTTAATCATAAATATTATTACATACCTATTCTAACAAATTCTAATAAGAGTCCATTCATAGGAGTGTCAATTTTGAAGAAGGTCCTTCATAGGTACTTCCAGAGCATTCCACACCTCCATCTCCACCGCCACTAGTTGTGAAACTTTATGAGACTTTTTATAATCATATTTTTTTATCAAATATATGAATTTGATATCTCTGATATTTTTTATTAGAATCAAGAATTTACAGGTCTAGAGAATCTACCACAATGGGCACAACAAACCCTTCAAGTAGTAGGTGATCTAGTGTGTGATCCCACCAATCCATAGAGAACTAGATCTCAGTTTTTGGAGCCTCCACGAGATCTTATTTCCATGGATACCTTGATGCATATTTATTGTTATATGTTACTTATATCAAGACCTCATTATTATAAATATTTTGAAGGTAACCCCCATTGGGAAGAAACTATGAAACAATAGTACAATTCCCCGATGGAGAACAACACATGGGAGTCGGTTCCTCTACCTTCCAACATGAAGTTTGTTATATGTAAGTGGATTTTCAAAAAAAAGATAATTTATGATGGATACATTACAAATTATAAGGATGAACAAGTATCTAAATGTTTCTCATAGGTACAAGGCATTGACTATGAGGATACTTTTTCATTGGTTGCCAAGATTGATTGCATTATGTTAGCTCTAGCTATTGCAGCAGCTAGAAAGTGGGAGGTACACAGTATGGATGTGAAGAATGAATTATTACATGGAGATATTAATGAGGAGATATATATGGATTATATATAGGGATGTGTTCAATATCCATCATTAGTTTTCAAGTTGACAAAGTCATTGTATGAACTCAAGCAAGCACCTCGGGCATGGTATGCTAAAATGGACTATTATCTTCTCTCTAAACATTTTATTAGTTGTATACCAGATCCTAATGTGTATATGATGAGGAGCACAAATTCCCTTATATTGATAGTTCTATATGTAGATGATTTACTCATCAAAAGGAGCTCAACCTCCTCGATTGTTGTAGTGAAGACCGCTTTGCATGATAGGTTTTTTGTGACATATATGGGGCTGTTACATTACTTGTGTGGTCTTGAAATCATCCAAAATGATTCAGGAATCAATATGTCTCAGTATAAGTATGCTATAGATCTGATTAATAGTTGTTAGATGACATATTTCAATTCATCTCCAACACTCTTTCAGTTAGGGGTTAGACTAGAGGATGTCGATGCATCACCTTTGGTTGATTGTACTAGATGTCAACAATTGGTGGGGAGTCTTCTCTACCTTACACACTCTCGAACGAACATCTCTTATGCAACTGGATATTTTCCTAAGTAAATGAAAGAACCACATGAGCTTCACTGGAAGTAAACAAAGAGGATTCTCAGATATTTCAAGGGGAATACTAGCTTGGGTATACACTATGCAACAAGATCTTCCTTAGATCTTGTTGGTTACACAAACTCAGATTGGGAAGGAGATAACATTGATTACAAGTCCACTTCAGGATATGACTTCTTGATCCTAATTGTATGAGAAGAATGAAATGAATACATATATATATTATTAACACATAGATACAATGAACAATAACAAAGATACAGTAAAAATTGGCTTCTATTCAATAAAGAAATATGTTGAAACTGTAAAATGTAGACTAAAACAAGCTTGCTAGAATGGTGGTGGCTTATCTCTGAGAAGAGATGTGATGGTTGCAATCATTCA
>SNQJ01S0048363.1:36005-55045 GCA_010110895.2 Picea sitchensis | reverse complement strand
CATACTTGTGAGTGAATGTTGTGTGTGATTGTTATTCTTTATGTTATCTTCTTTGTGTTTATAACTCTGAATTTCACAGTAAAGACTCACTGCCACTAAGATTAATGATTCAAATTTAAGAAGAAAAGAAATAGTTAATAATCTACACTAACTGATTCACCCCCCNTAGTTCATACCTGTAACAAGATAGCTTTAATAGGTGGCTATAAGACTCATGTTTTTACAGCCTAGGATTGAGTGCAAGATATAGGGTATGTATTCTAGACCATTTATTATAACTTTTGATTGCAACCTAATGTTATTCACGATTTATTCCCTCAATATAGCAACAATATTTAAATAAGCAATGTAACAACTCATTCATTCATTAATCATGATAAATAACTACTAAAAATATGGTAAATATATGCATGCATTCATCCCATTACACAGATGTTATCGTGGTTCGCCCCCTCCCAGGATACGTCTACAAAGATTTGGATCTTGGCTCTTTTATTATGGTATTTCTACATATCCGATGTCATGTGCTACAATGCTCCTCAGATGGGTAAGATCTATATGAGGCGAACTAGATCGCACCAGGCTCCTTAGCCTGCGATCTAATCCTCAGATATTCCTTCTATCCTCTCCTTTATCTCAACAAATTACATAATGGTTCATAACCGTATTACATATCGCATCAATTTGTACATATCTATGATGAAACAATTCAAAACTAAACTAACAAGAAGGAAACCCCTCTGATACCTACGTATCTATATTTATATATTTCAGGCTCTTTAGTCATTTACAATATAATACCGAAACCATAACCCTACCGACGTTATGTATTCCTCCCATGCGTGTGTTTTGTTCTTCCTTCCATCTGTCGCTTTCGTTGTGCACGCCTTCTTGCATGCGCGCGTGTTGTGTTTTCCTCCAGTTGTTACTTCATTTTCTTCATGCTTTCTTTCCCCACGATTGTCCTTCTTTCCACTTCGTCCTACTACCAACAAATGACCACATAACAATGATAATCATTGATCTTTGATTGTCAATGCACCATTGGAATTGAAGAAATGGGAGAAAGGGAACATTGATCGTTGAATCTAGCCTGTGAATTTTTTTCTAAAAATTGTTGTTATACCATTGGCATCGACGAAGAAGGGAAAGGAAATGCCAGCCTGTGTAAAAAGGAAAATCCCCAACGCAAAAAAAAAATTCCCCTCACACCCCCGAAGTCAAATCAACCGCCACAAGTTTTCCACATATATAGTTTGTATTGCCTAGGAATTATCCACGTCATGTTTTGATGTCCCCCATATCATATCTATATTTCCACGTCAGCACCGTTGGGAAGTTTTGGGTTGACATCAGAAATTTTTCCTATAGGCACCAACGAAATAACATCAAATATAATCCACCGACGGCGATACAGTCATTAACTATCGGTTGATTTCTTGGACGCCGAACTCCTGGTTTTAGTTCAAACATTTACCCGTCGACGTCGAAAACCTTGGTCGATCCGTGATTCTACTTATCCCCGATGTTGATACCTAAGTATGAAAACTTGCCCCTCCTGCCTCATTTTCCCTATACCTTCTTGAAAATCATTCCCCTTCTGTTTGGTTGAGTCAATTTCCCTCTCTAAATGACTTTGTTTCTATCGTTTTCTTTCTTTATTGAGTCTTTGCACATTTTGTTTCTGTTTTTCTTGAAGGATAATTACATGTCATGATTTGGTTCAGAATACTTGTCATCATGCTTGCCATTGTTTGAACTCACAACAAGTCAACCAAGTATTTTTTTATGCACAGGGAACACCAGTGAAAAAAACACAACAATTCAGAGAAGTCATTTTCGAGCCTAGATTGTGAAAACAGATAGGGTAAATTTTCAATCGTAAAGATCCAACAGACCGATTAGATTAACGACTCTCATAAATTTAGGGTTGCAGAAACGCGTGAGGTTTAATTGAAGAGTTACACAAACTTCACTCTACAACTCCTGAATGTCGAAACATCTGATCTCATCTTTGTCAAAAACCCCTGAATTTCAAACCGTTGCATCGTTTCGCAAGATCGACCATCCAGGAGATCTCCACACTTAGCACTAAAAAAAATCCCGAATGCTGAAACATTGGAGCCACGTGGCATCCATCGATGCTGAGACATGGCACTCATTTCAGGTCATTTGGGTTACATAATCTGCCCATTTCTGGGTGACATGTGTCACTCTCTGTCATGCGGACAGGTCAACAACAATGATGTCATGTTGACACATCATATCCAGAAGATCATTAGTCTGGGGGTTTCAATTCACAACAAACACATACGTCTGACGCCCCAAAGAACTAGAGCCCCTGAAGTCCCAAAATATTTAAATGTTAAACATGGATTAATCCTGGGTTAATTAGTGATAAGAACTAGATAATCACTTCACGTGTTTGGCCCTCTGAGTGGTATCCAAACTTTTCATTCAAGAACTCCCAAACCCTTAAGATTTAGAAACGCATGGCATCCATCATTTGAGACACGTGGCACTCTTCTATTATGACGTGTGGAACTCTCCTATCATGACACGTGGCACTCATTTAAATCATATTTGGGTCCATCATCTATACTATTTCAAGTGACATGTGTCAGCCTTCTTTCCATGACATGTCAGTGATATGACATCAGGCCACCACGTCACTCTGGGAGTTTATCACTTCGAGGAATTTCAACTCAAAGCGAGCATATTTCTCCGAAAGTACAAAGTTTCAGAGCCTCAAACAATCGAAGTGGATCCATAACTGCCACGCCACTCTGCAACATTGTAACTCTGAGAGATTCTCAAACTGAATATTCACTGCTTCCGAACCCCCGAATTGCTAAAGTTCTGAAACACCAAATGTTTAAGGATAAATCCTGGGTTAATTAGAAATAAGTGGTGGTTAATGACTCTGGGAGTCCAAGCCTCTAGGAGATATGAATATTCTATGCTCCAAAGCCCTCGAATGCCATATTTATGAAGTGGCTCACCCACATTTATTTCACATTTTGAAATGTTTAAAAAGGGGCACCAAACCAAAATTGGGGAAACTACACGTCTAGATTGTAGAAATAATATTAGAGACTCCAGAAAACACCATATGAATTTCTTTTTCCATTTAGGGGATAAGTGGGGGAAAAACACTGTCGACATACAACTATCTCTTAGTGGCCTCCAAAAACGTGTTGCATGCTAATGATTGATACAGAAGATCATTTTTTTACTCCCATTCATTTCCTACCAAATATTGGTTCACCCCAGTATGCACATCAGTGTAGCTCAAGTGCTAGTAGCAGTTTTTAATTTTTCAATTGCAAAACTCTTTTGAATTTAGAAATAATAAGTAGTCTTTTTTGTGTGATAAGAACCACTCCTTTTTGTTAATTCAAGTTCAGAGTATTCATTAACATACTCCAACAGTGTGTTTTAGTTAAGTTAATAAGTTGTTTTACAGTCGATGTGTAGATCTAAGCCTCAGTTCCACACTAGTCAAGGGCCTCCACATCTATGATAAATAAGCATATTTTGTATGTTTTAAAGGTCGATGGTTTTGGACAGAAATAATTTTTATGAAATTTTGTAAGAGAACTATTTCTATGCAAGTTATTTTAATTAATAAGTTATGTTTAGAACCAAATACACTTCTATCATCTAAGGCGTGAATGTGATTAGACCGAGGGGGATTATCTCTATCTTCGGATTCAATATTTGTTGTTGTATTGAGTAAGAGTTGTTGTATATGTTATTTAAATTTATCTTATAATGTTGCAACAATTATTTTATTATATTTGATGAATATAAATCGATTGTGTTAACCTATGATTGATAATAGAGCATTGAAAATTACTTTTTATTGCGCTAACTTCTCGTCATGTATATACTTTCTTTCTGTAACTATTATCTCAGACAATGTTGAATGTATACTAATAAAAATGGTATAAATTCTAGTTTGAAGTATTTTAGATCTTACATGCTAAGATATAAAGGTTATCCTACAACCTAGCCTTTCCCCAACACATAGTTAGATTCCCTCTGCCATCTAGTTTAAAGGTCTATCATTATTTTTGTTATAAATGTTAGAAAAAGAACCAAAAATAGAATTGCATAGCTTGAGGAAAGGCTTAAATAGAAAATACATATCTTCCAATCATGATTAAATCCCATCGATAATTACATCCAGATCATGAATCTGGAGAACCTTACCACTCATCGAGATCCTCCATGTTTGCATCAACATTCATTGTCATCATTCACTATTCCCTTCTATAGAATCTGTCATAACTCTCTTGAAATTTCTTGGAACTTCCAACATTCCCATCACCAATGTCATCCACTTACCTCACAGAGTGAGAAATGAATGGGGCCAATGTTGAATTTTCTTCAAAATGTGACTGTATGTGCTGTAACTTTACATGTTTACACTAGGCACATGCCTTGACGGTATGACAGATTTTTAAGACTTTGCGACATCATTCTCTTCATAATTTCCATCATCATGGTTGTAATTTCCATCATCATCATCATCATGAACCAATTTCTCCATCCATGGAAATAAATATCAAACTTGACATACCCATCTTTACAACGAAATGTAATGAAAATTCTGATTTCCATGTATTTGTCTATTTCTCGTGGAATTCTTCGAGATGATTAATAAACCATGATTATATTAAGTTGAGACAGCCCAAAATAATTTGATAGGGTCCAAAATGAAATTGGTTTAATTATTAATGGGTTAGGGATTATATCGGGTGAAGGGCTTAATGACATCATGTTGGCCCTCGACCAAGTTTTGGGGAAACTTTGGTCAGTTTTGGCTCACTTTTGGACTTTGAAACGTTGATTGAAGTAGGAGCGCCCAGGCGAAGATGATATTGTGCATCTCACCTATTTTTAGGGTTATGTGGACCTAGTAAGGGGTCGTCTAGGGATTTTTAATGGGTTTATGGGATGTCGGCCCATGGGTTCTCCCCATGTTTAGGCCTTATTGCAAGGGTTTGTAAAGTATAAATAAAGAGGAATGTATTGTAGAAGTAGTGCAAGGAGTTATGTGTGAAACAAAAGTTCTTTGTGCAAAGGAATTTATGTGGTTGAGGCTTTGTGCTCGACTGTAATGTTTTAGAAGGTGCTAAGTGTCATGATAAGGGATTGTGGCTCTGTGCATTTGAACTATTTTTGGAAGGTAAAGAAGGAGGATCTAGTGTTGAGTACACATATCTCCTGTCTTGTGCAAAGTTTGAATCTGTGGCTTAGTGCATAGGAGTGACTGGATGCAAGATTTTGGCAAATAATAAAGAGGCGAAGTGGTTTTTGGACGTAGCCCCACCCTGTGGTGAACCACATATATCTGGTGTCTCATGGTTTTCTTTGTGCTATGTTATGTTTGTTATGAACTTGAATAGTGCTTTGATTATGACGTGTAATGAATAGGTATTTTGTTGCTTAAGTGCTTTTCTTATGTTAAAAGGTAAAGAAATGCTAGATTTAACTCACAGTGCTAAGTGCTAAGTGGTCAGGGAATATAATCACTTGTTGTTACTTCCCTTATATGTCTTTGATTATTATCTATGATGTTAATGGGGTTAGTAAACTAATGCATGTTCACTTCCTAAGCATTAACAAAATATTTTGTGAAGTGCTCTTATCACAAATTCATGTCCCAGCCTGGTTACAGACACCCGCGTCCTGTAACCCCCCCTGCTTCTACCTCGGGTGAAACTTCACCTGCTTCGCAGGTGTTTCCGAAAGGGCCGATAGTTGGTGTTTTGTTGGTGCGTTGTTAAGTTTTGAACCCTGGGTCTACCCTTGTGCCAACAAATGGTTCCGTTGTCAGGACCTTAAACTGTGATTGCTGGGAACTGAAGTAAAGAAAAAGAGAAGCTTTGTGCGTAGATCTATTGCTGAAGTGTGCAGTACTCTACTTAGCTTGTGAATCTTTGTGCCAAGAAAGTAAGTTGTTCTAAAGAAAAGAGGTAATATTCTAAAATAGGTAAGATTTGTGCTTTCGTAAGAGAAAGATAAGTGAAAATTTTTGTTTTGAAAGCATGAATTTAAGTATGTTTAATAGATTATGTCCTAGTCTGGAGGCTAGGGCATAGTTGAAATAAAGAGTTGATTTGAGTAAATCTAATATAAATAAATAAAGATATGTTATTCCTATGCATAGAAAGAGATTTTGGACTGATAAGTGGATGCAAGAACCTAGAAATAATTTTTGCAGATTGCAGGTCCAACACCATGATCCTAGAGGAAGTGCCCAGTACACAAAATATTGGGGAAGATTTAATAGAAAAAGGGGATTGATTTTTGTTATAATTGCAGAGGGTCGGGACATCTTGCTAAGGAATTTCCTTGGGTAGGCCCTATTTATCTTTGTTGTAAGGTTGTTGTTCATGAGGTTGAGGATTGTCCAAGGATTATTGCTAAAGTTAAAGGGAGGGACATAAGAAAAGAAAATTATGAAAAGAGTCAAGAGAATAAGGGTATGTTAGAAAGTCATAAAGAGAAAGGGTCAAAGGAAGTTCAGACTATGTTATTACATTTGAAAGAAATGATGAATGCTCATAAATATGTCAGTTTACCAGAAATCCTGAAAGCAAAACAACACATAAGTGCAAGAATAAAAGACTTTGACATAGACTATATAGTCTTGGATGAAGAAACACAAGTGAATATTATGATAGAAGGAACTTGGAAAGTTTTGGGAAAGTCTATTGTGGTACCTTCTTTAGGAAGGATAGGCTTGTTTAAAGGCAATATGATAACTTTATGTGGAAGAGTAACTATTGTACCTATTATTGTTCATGGAACATCGACTGAAGAATAATTTGAAGTCATTAGGTTTGTTGAGGACAACGTCCCTTTCCCAATTTTGTTAGGTAAGACCTGGATTGAAAAGGATCATATCAGAAGGAAAGAAGAGGAAGAAGCTAGAGAAAATAAAAAGCAAGAATTAAGAGATTTCATAACTAGGAAAATAGACCAACTAAGAAAAGAATGAGAGGATAATTCAAAGCAATAGAGCAAAGTAACAACGTAGGAGGGACATAAAGAAAAATAATTAGCTATTAAGGTTGAAAGAATGAAAGAATGCTTGAAGGACCTATCTATATAAGAGAGAAGTATGCCCAGTAAAGAAGTGTTAATAAAAGGGATATCAACGTCAGAACCTTTGAGGGAACCTCAACAGTGCGAAGCCACTACGCTAGGGGAAGATAAGAATAAAAATGGAAAGAGGATTCCAGAAACAGTTAAAGAGACTCATATAACAGGCAAGAAGGAAAGGAAGCTCAATAAAAAGAAGGCTAAGTTGGAAAACCTACAATAAGTTAAGGGAACCAGATGGAAGACTTCGCAAACTGGAACCTCGTAGGAGGCAGATTCACAGGATTTGAACCTCACTAGAACAACAGTTCTGCACAGAATTGGACTTCGCCCTGACAAAGTGATATAACCGTTGGAGGCACCTCGACCATTAGAATGACACTCCATAACAGTTAGGGAATGAATTTATGATTTTATGGACTGCTTTTGGACATTGAGACCATTCCATAACAACTGGGTTGACATTGATGGAAGCACTTAAATCTAGTCCTGTCCGTTGGAAGATCTGTCACGATCACCTTGCTTATTTAACTCGTCGATCGTGGAGCTTGGACCACCTTTTTATACCCGTGATTGACTGAGATAAGATGACAACTATCCAAGTGGTGAGTTATGCTTCCTGTTGTTATCTAAAAGTATACCCCTCTTGTCTGTTTGTTTACCCGTTGTCTGTTAAAATCTAGAATGTTGGGCGAACCTAGCATCTTGGAGAAGTCTGTCAAGGAATTTCTTAGGAAAATCATGGCCGATAGACCTATATTTGAAGGTATTCAAGCATCGTCGACTAGGGGACTACAGGCTTCCCCTTCGACCGGACGTCGTTCCCTCGGCATCAACCTTGCAATTGAACAAAGAAGCAACAACCGCAGTGATCTGTCTAACGCAAAGCAGATCTTGTCGATCATGCGTGAATATATTCTACCTCTGGCCAGCGATGTTAACCACGATAGTATCCCTCGATATTTTGAGTACTCCATGTTCATTCCAAAAGGAATTAACATAGTAGGGAGTTAGTTAGGGTATATCCCAATGTTGAAGCACATCGAATTCAACTTAGGAGACTAGAAGAAATGCGCCATGCTAGATCCTCATCGCTATTTAATAAAGAAAACTAGAAAGAAACCTCACCTCATCTCATAACCATGGATCAAGGGGTTGGTGTAGTCAACCGTATTGAATGTAATGAAGATTCCCCATTTTGGCCACCACCAAGAGGTTAACATTTGTGTTAAACTCCTTTTGTCATGCTACCATGGAGGATATCTATGGCTCGACAGAAGAATTACTATGGATCTGAAACTGATCCACCCAATAATAGGTTTAAGTTTGAAGGGTCTTGACCCACAACATTTCTATCAAGAGAAGACCTCAGACCGATATTTAGCACAATGCATCAAAGAAGCCTATGGAGATCTAGAAAAGGGGAAGCAAGGTTACATGGTAGCCTCCATACAAGATGGCTCAGTGCGCATGGTTTGTCAACTCTTAGCTGACAATCTATTAAGGAAGAACTACCCCACACAGGTCACCGGGTTCATGGTGGACCTCACAAGAAAGTGTGTGGAGGGCATGCACATGAACTGGGTGAACTACCTCGTCAATGAACTAGAAAAGGATTTCAACAAAGCCCGGAATGTAGGATACAAATTTTAATAAAGTTGGTTGATCATCTTGATTGCATTTATGGCTAGGAAAATTCTTGAAGGAGATACTTTCTCAGAGATTGAAACTATAGAGCCCCTAGCCATTGATTTTTTCACCCTGTGGTATACCAATGACATGACGAAGCAGTGACAGTCTAATGTCGTGTTTCATAGATATTATCAGCAATTGAAAGTTTCCATTGAAGCATTCCCTCGCATGACACAATGTACCCTACATCAGTATCGGCCCATAGAGAAGTTCCTCATTGATCCCCACTTCATTTACATCACCGCACGAAGAGATGAGCACCAAGAAATCTTGCAGTCATAATATAATCTCTTGGATGAAGATATGGAACAAATCATAAGGAATGGCCAAAATAATTTCTTGTACCTATCGCTGATGCAGATTTATCTGACACTGACACTATAGGAAGCTCAATGGTTATGTGATCTGAACATGTCAAAAATTTTAGTGGGACGATGAAGAATAAAAAGCAGGTTGAAGTCCGGGACATAGAGACTGATGAAGAGGATGAAGAGAAAAATTATGGAGATAATGGGTCTGGCTCACCAGGAGGAGGATAATATGAAGAAGAAGGATAGGGAGGAGGATAAGATGAATAAGAAGGAAAGAGAGGAGGATATGAAGGGTAAGAAGAGAAAGGAGGAGGTGAAGCTACTACCCCTCCACCTGAAGATCCCCTTGTTGGGATAGTGACACTGCAAAAGAGGAAAGTTACTCCGAAGAAACCTTTAGCAAGGAAGAAAATGTGCGCCAATAAGACACAGTTGCAAGCCAATCTCATTGACGATGACATTAGTCTGGTCCGTGGAGCTATGGAGGATGCCTCTGAAGAAATGTTGCATAGATACGAAGAGAAACAGGTGGAGTTATATGCAAGGATTTAGAGAGAATTGAAGTAAGTGCAATAGGTTGTTCAGTTGGTCCATGTAGTCCCTACTATGCCATATATGCCTTCTTCATCATAGATCGTCGATTTGGAGGACTAACCAACTCTGTAGGGTGATCCAGGGATTTGGATCACCCTCCCCCAGTATAGCATCAAGTTTCCCACCCCTGCAACATTACAGGGTAGCCCCAACTTGGATGTGGAGGTTAACCTTAAAGGAGTACCTCCAGGATAGGTTGAAATATTGGAGGCAGGTTTGAAGGCATACAGAAGGGAACAGAGAGAAATGACCGCTGAAGGAGAAACCCAGCTAAGAAGGCTTATTGATGAAACAAAAGCTTGGGTCTAGAAAGATCAGGAAGAGAAGAAGAAGGCTACAAAACCCTTGCAAAGGAAGAAAGATGAATTCTTCAAAATTATTATGATGTTGAGTTTGTAAAATTCTAATGTTGAGTCTATAAAATTCTTCAATGTATTCCTTCACTGTCATCCCCTTCTGTCTCAAATTATGAATTCTTCGAAACAGATTAATTTAGTAATATCTAGGTATAAACTTGGCTTTCATCTTGGCAACCATCCTATCCCAGCCTTTGATTCTTTTCTTGCCTTTGCAATGCCTATCAGCCTGCAGTTCATCCCACCACAGTGTTTCATGCCCTTTCAGTCTAGTGACAACATGTTTTACTTTATTATCTTCTTCTATATCCTCATAGTCGAAGTATTTATTTAGAGCTCTAAACCAATCTAGCAGCTCCTCAAAGTCTAATTTTCCTTCATACATCGGGATGTCCATTTTTTCTCGGGCCCTTATTCTTCCAACAACCTTGAATAAACGTTCCTTTGTAGCATCTTCGGCTACAACTTCTTCTTCTTCGGCTCCAGCCTCATTTTCACTTTCGGCCTCACTGACATCTCCAGTATCAGTTGTTTGTCTCTGTGTTGTCTCCATAGCATCCAATTGAGCATGAAGTTATCTCATTTCCCTTTCCATGGATGGATCGGGCATGGGTCTATATTGGACTCTTCTTGGTGGCATTGTTTAAATCTGTCCCACGCAAAATTTAAATAACAACTTGCCTTCTGTGTCCCTTGCTTACAAAAAAAAATGATTGTAAGCTCTGATACCACCTGACGAAGCACCCCTACCTTAGCAGGTTCTACGTGAAATCCCGGTCTCTGTATATTTCTACATCCTTGATCCATAATGGCTCTTTATTTCCCACTGGAACCTTTGCACATATAACCATAGGTCCTTCTTAGAAGTTACACGTATGCGACCAAGCACTAGGTGCGAACCTCCACTCCACATGACCAACTGATGTGACCACAACATTTACCGAAAAGGTGTTTCAGGTTTTGTGACTTCGTGATTCCTATTGTGATTCCCTCCGACTCCTTCGATCCTCAAAACCCCAAAAAGGGCTAACGGGTGTATAGCTCATCCCTTATTCTTCAACCATATGACCTTAGTCAAGTCCTGGGGTCCACCTCCGAGGGCATCGGGATTTCGCGACTCGTGAGTTCACGATGTGAATCTTTCCCTTTTCCTGAAAGTCTGAACTCATGACTTCTCCTCCTCAGATCGACGGCCCTGAGATTCCCATGATCTGACGGTTTAGATTATATCAGAATTTTGTCTATCGTGATTTCGCAACTCAAGATCTACAAGTCACGACTTTCTCCACACTTCGACTCCCGAAATGCCAAAATCCAAAATCACAAGATCAACGATTCTCTTTGATCCAAATCTAATGATGACTATTCCTCCTTAGCTTATGAGTGTTGACAGAAACTCAACCTTAACTTCTTCGTTGATCCACGAGAAATTGGTAGTTCTCCCTCTGAGAATTTCAACCGTCTGTTCAAGTTCTCAATACTTCCTAGCCAAACAACTGGCGTATTCCTTCTGTGCTTGGTTTCTACAAGGTAACTCAACCCTTGTCTTCCCTTTGAATGATTTGAAGTATCTATCCCTCCTGAGCTTAGTTCTTGTTGCAAACTAAAGGATTCCAAGGGATTATGCCCTCACTCCTTGCAATTTCACGATAATCTCGGATTATCTAAACTTCTCAGTTTTGTGCACTCCTTGCGACAGAAATCCTTCAACCACTCACTAGGTTGGAAAAGTATAAGACTTCAACCTGCCTGCGCACACCTTGCACAACTCTGTTCTATACTTGCACTTCTACTGGTATGAGAACAACAATATCTCTCCTAAGCTTGTTTGAGGTAAAACACAGAACTTGTCAACTCACTCCTTGCAGACTTTCACTGAACTCCTTCCAAGAATTCTGAGGAAGAGAAACAATTGAAACTCATACTATCCCTCTTACGAACTTCATACATTCAACATGAAATCATACACACAAAGCATTGAAAAAAAATGCATAATAGAGCATATAAGAAAATTGTAAACATACCATTCAATAGATGCAAACAATATTCATCACAACACCATGAGATTGAGTCAAAGCATTCTTATATTAACTCAAGCACCCATGTACATCGGTTCTATAGAAAAAACTATCTGTTTATACAACTTCTACCATCTCTACTCTTCCCTGCTCTCCTATTCTCTTGATCTACAACTCTATTCTTACTAATGAGAATAATGATACAATAAAATACATACGAGGGAGATTTCTAGAGTTTTCCCTCCTACAGCTTTAAGATATCAAATCGAAATAAATACTACAACTACTTTACATTTATTACAATAAATCACTCAAGATCTGCGTTACAATATCCAAACCATAAAAGCAAACATATATGTTCCAGATATTACATTAATGTTCCTCTTTTGAAATTAAAAACATCCTCAAAACACGCATTGGTGCATATCCAATTGTGCTTTCTCTTTTGCACTTTATTTGTTGGTGATGCTCCTGCATCACCGAGGATCCAGAGTTAAAGAAGCTAGAGGCTCAGTTACATGAGATGCAAAAACACACACATTTTTATTGCAGACGCAGATGAAGCTTCTCACAACAGTGTTCAGGATGAAGAGAGCTCAGGAGCAGCACACTATACAACAACATATCACTTCCCTCTAGGGTAAGGTGATGGAAGTAACATAGAATTTACAACCTATGCAGGACGAAGCTTGAAAGGTGTTCGGGGAGATCGATAGCCAAGGTTAACATCTAGATCAAGTAGTTGCAACAGTATAACAACGCCTAGAAGGGCCTGTTACAGAGAAGACAGTCTAGGAGCTCGTTGAGTAGGAGGCTCAGGCGAGGCAACAAGTTGAGGCAGCTTGAGTTAATCTTAAGGCTTTTGAAGTAGCATTGTCTAGACCTGAGTAACTCGGGATGAGTCACAGGTGAGTGTTGGGGACCTATTGGCCCTCAACCAAGTTTTGGGGAAACTTTGGTCAGTTTTGGCCCACTTTTGGACTTCGACACACTGATCAAAGTAGGAGCACCCAGGCAGAGCTAAGATCGCAGATCTCACCTATTTTGAGGGTTATGTGGACCCAGTAAGGGGTCCTCTAGGGTTTTGTAATGGGTTTATGGGATTTCATCCCATGGGTTCTCCCCATGTTTAGGCCTTATTGTAAGTGTTTGTAAAGTATAAATAAAGAGGAATGTATTATAGAAGTAGTGCAAGGAGTTCTGTGTGAAACATAAGTGCTTTGTGCCAAGGAATGTATGTGGTTGAGGCTTTGTTCTCGACTGTAATGTTTTAGAAGGTTTTAAGTTCCGTGATAAGGGATTATGGCTCTATGCATTTGAACTATTTTTGGAAGGTAAAGAAGGAGGATCTAGTGTTGAGTGCGTAGATCTCCTATCTTGTGCGAAGTTTGACTCTGTGGCTTAGTGCACGGGATTGACTAGATGCAAGATTTTGGCAAATAATAAAGAGGCGAAGCAGTTTGTGGATGTAGCCCCACCCTGGGGTGAGCCATGTATATCTGGTGTCTCATGGTTTGCTTTGTGCTATGTTATGTCTGTTATGAATTTTCTTAGTGCTTTGATTATGGTGTGTAATGAATAGGTATTTTTTTGCTTAAGTGTTTTTCTTATGTTAAAAGGTAAAGGAATGTTAGATCTAACTCATAGTGTTAAGTGCTAAGTGTTAAGGGAATATAATCACTTGTTGTTAATTCACTTATCTATATTTGATTATGTTATGTGATGTTAATGGGGTTAATAAACTAATGCATGTTCACTTCCTAAGCATTAACTGAATATTTTGTGAAGTGCTCTTATCACAGATTTGTGTCCCAACCTGGTTACAGACACCTGCATCCTGTAACCCCCCCTGCTTCTACCTCGGATGAGAATTTGTCTGCTTTGCAGGTGTTTCTAAAAGGGTCGGTAGTCAGGGTTTTTTTGGTGCGTTGTTAAGCATTGAACCATGGGTCTGCCCCTGTGCCAACACATCAATCGACCCTACATGC
Organism: Picea sitchensis; assembly: GCA_010110895.2. NCBI lineage: Eukaryota > Viridiplantae > Streptophyta > Pinopsida > Pinales > Pinaceae > Picea > Picea sitchensis. The sequence goes on along the minus strand of SNQJ01S0048363.1, from coordinate 40,970 downwards.
TTACTAGTGAATGAGGCCAATGTTTAAATTTCTCTAAAATGTGCTTGTAGGCATCGAAATTTGGCATGGTTATACTAGGAACATGTCTCTTGATGGTATGGAAGGGTTTGAAGACTCAAGGATGTCTGATGTCCCCACATAATCTTCACGATCGTCCATGTTTCGAGGGTTTATGGGTTAGATGGTATAAAGGTTAAGGTCTTAGGTTTAGGCTTAGTGAAATATTTCAATTTGTTTTAAAATATAAATTAATGAATAAACTTTGGATACATTAATTATCTTAATTGTCTGGATTTACATTGATTTACATATACGATATATTTAATTATATTTTTTAACAATTGCCAATAAATGACCACTAGCCATGCTAACTCTTATATAAGTAATCCTTTTTTTTTTGCCAACAATTCATAGATAAGATTTAACACTTTAATAATATTGCAAAAGATAATTTGTATTGTTGAAATAATATTGAATCATTTCATGAAAGTTTGGGCCATAAGAATCAACATTTTAAAAACTGGATTACAAATAATTATGAAAATTTAGAAGACTTGGTCATTAACATTATTGTTTGAAACAATATCATCCAGTTTATCATTGTCAATGTTCATATTCTCTTTCAATTATTTAATATTACCATCATCCTCTTCTTGATCTGCATCATCTTCACCATCATCCTCTTCTTGATCTGCATCATCTTCACCATCATCCTCTTCTTGATCTGCATCATCTTCATGATCATTGAAATTTGACTGTAGACCATCTATATTGTTACCAGATGTATAATTTGGATCATCATTTTCTATACCATCCATATTGTTGTATTCCATAAAATCATCTAACTCTGGATTTTTATCATCTTGTTCCTGAACATAACCATCTTCAACATCATCATGGATGTTAATTTATTCGATGTTTTCTAATCTATCTCTCTCATTTTGTTGGACACCATTGTTTTTCTCAATATCTGCTAATGCATCGTCAAATGCATGCCTTAATCTTGGATCATAATGTATGACAAATATCCATTTTGGGTCCAAAATATCTTCATAGAAAAATACCTGCACATGAACGACATACATATATTTCAATAATATTCTTATCTTTTGATCTTGCTCAACTAGATTTCTTTAAATCAACCATGATGCCACAATCAAAGGATTGTCTCTTTACATCTACACTTTCTACATGATAATGGAATCCATATTCCCACATTGCAGGATATTTCCTCACCTTTGAAAGACCATTTATTTCAGTGAAAACAAATATAATAATGAATATTAAAAGAGTTAATAATGTCAAAATTGGAAGGAAACAACATTTTGTAAAATTCCAACTGTACCTTTCTTTCACATCCTCTACACATGTTGATTTCATATTTTGTTATATTTGAATCTATACATGCATCTTCTATTTGATTTTGAATTTGTTCAATAACCCATTTTAGAGTGCAATCTTCTCCCCATTCCCCAAGCAGATCACTAGGAAGTGGAGTGTTCCTTGGGTTGGATCTCTTAAACTATCTCCTTGCTTCTAACACTTCTTCTCTCTTTTTATCATACAAATCAATCCATTTGTTCATAAATCCCATGTGGTACATAATGAACTTGTTGAGTATTGCACTTTCGTCTACACCTATTACATCTCAACATGTTTATTTCAAACTCCACATGTTATTCAAATAATTTGACAAATAAATTACAAAGCAAATTAATGATTGCAAGGAAAACATCCACATTAATGATCATGAATTTACTTACTAATTTCTACTTGAACACCATTAGATTCTAGTGTTTCTTTATCAATAATATCTCATTCTCATTCTTCATCCCATAAGTGTGGCCCATATTCAAAATACTTACCAAGGAATTCACATAGGAAGAAAAATGCTTCATTCAATACATACCCTTCAGCCATACAACCCTTTGGATGTGCCTTTTGTCGGACATATATTTTTATATTTTTCATCTACCTCTCAAAGAAAAGAATCCACCTCGTTGATACGACACCCACCGATTCAATCTCATCGACTAGGTGTATAAGTAAATGGACTTGTAGGTCCATGAAACTTGTAGGGAGGTCCTTCTCACATACACATACAATTTCTGCAATTTCCTTCTTCCATTTTGGTACTTCACATTCATGGATATCCTTGGAGGTTACCCACCTAATATAAGAATAGTAAATTAGTATGAACCTTTAGTGAATAATTAAAATGGAATATAATATCTCTATGTCTCTTGCACATGAACATTTCATACCACATACCTTGTAAATGATGACAATCAACTTATGGAATTCCTTAAGTTAACGGTAAGACATGAATCTCCCTTAATTTCCAATGGCATGATATGCTATCAAACACATTCATCAGAGGTCTTTAATAATTTTTCACACAACAAAATATCAAAATGTATTTACTACTAAATCAATGTTACCAGTAAAACTTAAATGATGATATATAATACCTTCAGAAAATGATGAAAATCATGTGTTTTGAATCTTGTGATATGTCCATCAAATCTAAAAGATTTATCCAATGATGACCCATAGCCAGTAGGTGTCCTTATTGAATGAATGAAATTTTTTAGTTAGTCTAGCTCTTTTTTTTCAAAATCCGTGGAGCTTCTGCATATGTTTCATTTTCCCTGTTTGGCAACAAATGTCTTCTATCAAATTTGGTATGCGAAAGAGAAATATCTCTCCTCGAAGATAAGGTTTCCTTCTCTTTGCTTGATATATGTCAAAATATAGAATATGGGACATTTTTGAAGATGTGCATAGGATCTAATAGGTGAGATATTAATAGATCTTTCTAGTAAGGGAGTACATAAAATATGGACTTCCTTTTCATTACTTCTGGCATATTAACTACAACTTGTTCTGGTTCTTCAATTGAATCACCCTGATCAAAAACATCCTCCCAACCTTTTAATTCAACATGTTCATACTTCTTAATCCAATCACCTAGACCCCTAATCATTGGAGGGCCTCTAGTTTCAACTTTTCCGTCAAATTGATTCTTTAGACGATTTATAAGCTTATGATCTGTTGGAAGAAAAACCTTATTGTTTGCGTAAATAAATTTATGTAGATATTTAGAATACCTCCATTGAAATTGATCTGCACATCTTGAACATGCAAATATCCCCTTTGTTTGAATCCCTACAATTCAATAAGTAATGTTAATAACATCATAATAATAGTATTAAAGTAAGTATGAAAGTTGGGATGAAAATAAATTATGAGTGTGGATACGTAAATATTTTATCTTACCACAACAGGCACCAAGTCCTAGGAAATCATGAATAGTACAACATAGCACACCATACAACATGAAGGACCTATTTGATGCAGGATGTGATATGTCATACTATTAAGCTCTAAATAGTGGCTCATTACCCCTTAATTGGGGCATATTACATTCGTAATGTTATTTTATTTATGTCGACTTTATTCCATTAGTTGTAATTATACCTCCTAGTCTCCTATATATACTAATGAGAAATTTTCATTTTGAATCATCTTGTAATTGTACATTTATGTGGGCATAAGGATGTTTCCCCCTTGAAGAGGCTTACTATCTAAAATTTCTCTCTTTTTCAAGCCGTTGAGTACTTATTCTGAGGTTTTTCTATGCCATATTGATATTTGGCTCTTAACATATGGTATCAGAGCTCAAGGTCTTGGGGTTTCACTGCTACATCTGAGACACCATGGAATTTTCACTATAAGTGTTTTCTACAATGTTTCATAAGGAACGACTTGGAGGATATTTAGTAGACGAATCAAGGTATGTTTGCTTAAAATTTCATCTCTTGAGGCCTTATACTTTCGGAGATACAACCTGTGTAAGATATGGTTCTGGAATCATCCTGAACTGATTCATTGTGGAATTTTCGCTATAATTTTTTTTTTGTAACATTTTAGACCTTGAAATATGGAGGATATTCACAGAAATTAGTAAGGTATGTGTGGTAAAAATTTCAGATTCTGGGTCATCTTACATTTGTATATACACCATGTGGAAGATAGGGTATCTAACTAGTCCTATTGACTAGTCTCAAGAAGGTGTTCCAGGTAAAACTTTCATAACTTCTTCGTAGAGTATCCAAATTGAGTGAGACTAGTTGCATTGGATAGTGGACAGTTTGTGGTATTTTGGGTACTAGTTTCTGAATTTTATATCAATTATTTTGTGCGGGGAACACTATACAAGTGAGATCTCCTGAAAAGGCCAAAAATCATCAAGTTGTGGGGAAGTTACCGTAAATTCCACTTGGAAAATCCAATTTTGATAAGACATGTGGCATTGTAGACAAGAGATATCAGAGAACTACAAAAAATAAATTTCCATACCCATAAGGGTCGAAGCTTTGGAGATACAACAGAAGAAAGATTGTCTAGCAAAACCACCTCAAAATCAAGGTTCAAAAGTGATACTTGGCCAACATGCCACCCAAAAAAGGAACTTCTACACCAAATAAGCCTCTAGAAATTCCTACTTGGACTCTTGATGAAGGTGAAGAAATGCATAGGGAAATAAATGAATTACAAAAGAAGAAAGTGACAAAAGATGAACTACAAGGGATGATGGATTCAACTGAAGATAAATTGGAGGCAATAATGGATACTAAGATGGATGGTTTTAAAAGAGAGATCATGGAAGGAATGAAAAAATTCCTAATAGAGAGGACACCTAAAACTGGAAATGTGTCCCATGAAATTCATGATGAGGACACAAGGAAGATGAATCAAGAATGGAGAAACTCCAACTTTGGGTTGAAGACCAACCACGTTCCTAAGATTGATATGAGGAAGTTTGATGGAAAGGACCCAATCACATGGATACTTCAGATGGAGAAATTCTTTGATCTACATAATGTGCCACATACACAAAAGGTACAAATTGCTTCTTTATATTTAGAACCCAACCAATTTGTATGGTATCGATGGCTTTGT
>SNQJ01S0048363.1:7331-35955 GCA_010110895.2 Picea sitchensis | reverse complement strand
TCCTGATAGGAAAGGAGTTGGAGCACACTTGCAGTCTTTCATGTGAAATCTCTCAAGGAGATCTCGTGGATACTTGGCCTCAGATGGTTTGATGCTTGATGCATCCTGACTGATCTTGAGTCCAAGGAAGAAGTGTAGAGGACCCATGTCCATCATAAAAAATATGTCATGTAGAATCCTCTTGATTGCAGCAATCGCTGAAGTCAAGCACCTGGTGATCAACAAATCATCGATATACAGAACTAAAAGTAGAAGTGAATCAGTCGTCCTGAGCATGTAGACATTCAGGTATGATTTACAACATACAAATTTCTATGACAATAGGTAGGAATCCATCTTGGCATACCATGCCCTCGGAGCCTATTTGAGGCCATAAACTGACTTCTTCAGTCAACAGACCAAAGATGAGTCCTGTAGAAATCCCTAGGGTTGGTCCATATAGATCTCCTCAAAGATATCACCATGAAGAAATGGATTCTTGTTAAGCCCTAAATAGTGTCTCATTACCCCTTAATTTGTGCATATTACATTAGTAATGTTATTTTATTTATGTTGGCTTTATTCCATTAGTGGTAATTATACCTCCTAGTCTCCTATATATACCAAGAAGACATTTTCATTTTGAATCATCTTGTAATTGTACATTTATGTGGGCATAAGGAGGTTGCCCCCTTGAAGAGGATTATTATCTGAATTTCTCTCTTTTTCAAGGCATTGAGTACTTATTCTGAGTTTTTCTATGCTATATTGATATTTGGTTCTTAACATATGGTATCAAAGCTCAAGGTCTTGAGGTTTCACTACTACATCTGAGACATCGTGGAATTTTTTCTATAACTTGTTTTCTACAACATTTCAGAAGGAATGGCTTGGAATATATTTATTAGATGGATCAAGGTATGTTGGGTTAAAATTTCATCTCATGGGGCCTTATACGTTTGGAGATATAGCATGTGTAAGATAGGGTTCTGGAATCATCCTGAACTGAGTCATTATGGAATTTTCGCTATAAAATTGTTTCTGTAATGTTGTAGGCCCTAAAATCCAGAGGCTATTCACATAAATTAGTAAGGTAGTTGTGGTAAAATTTCATCTTCTAGGTCATCTTAAATTTGTAGATACACCCTATGGAAGATAGGGTATCTGACTAGTCCTATTGACTAGTCTCAAGAAGGTGTTCCAGGTAAAACTATCATAACCTCTTCGTAGAGTATCCAAATTGAGTGAGACTGGTTGCATTGGATAGTGGACAATATTTAGTATTTTGGGTACAAGTTTCATAATTTTATATCAATCATTTTGTGTGGGGCATGCTATACAAGTGAGATCTCCTGTAAAGGACAAAAATCATCAAGTTGTGGGAAAGTTACCATAAATTCCACTTGGAAAATCCAATTTTGATTAGACCTATGGAATTACAGAGAATAAATATTAGAGAACTACAAAAAATAAAGTTTCATACCCAGAAGGGACAAAAATTTGGAGATACAACAGAAGAAAGATTGTCTAGCAGAACCACCTCAAAATCAAGGTTCAAAAGTGATACTTGGCCAACATGCCACCCAAAAAGGGAACTTCCGCACCAAATAAGCCTCTATAAATTCCTACTTGGACTCTTGATGAAGGTGAAGAAATGTGTAGGGACATAAATGAGTTACAAAAGAAGACAGTGACAAATATGAACTATAAGGGATGATGGATTCAACTGAAGCTAAATTGGAGGCAATAATGGATACTAAGATGGATGGTTTAAAAAGGGATATCATGGAAGGAATGAAAATTTTCCTAATAGAGAGGACACCTGAAACTGAAAATGTGTCCCATGAAATTCATGATGAGGACAAAAGGAAGATGAATCAAGAATGGAGAAACTCCAACTTTGGGTTGAAGACCAACCACGTTCCTAAGATTGATATGAGGAAGTTTGATGGAAAGGACCCAACCACATGGATACTTCAAATGAAGCAATTCTTTGATCTACATAATGTGCCACATACACAAAAGGTATGGATTTCTTCTTTATATTTAGAACCCAATCAATTTGTATGGTATCGATGGATTTGTTCTTGCAAATCACTTGTCACTTGGAAAATTTTCACGGAAGAAATGATAGCACACTATGAGGATACAAGGAGCAATACCTTCTTTAGCCAATTGATAAATCTCAAGAAAAAGGGTTCAATTATATAGCACATTGAGAACTTCCAAAGATTGAATATAAAGGTAACAAATATTCCAGATGAGCACTCGATTTATGTATTCATAGGAACTTTAAAGGAAAACATTCAACATGAGGTTCGCCTTTGGGAACCCAAATAATTGGAGAATGCATTTAGGGTGGCAAGAACTATTGAAAGTAAAAATATGGCTATAGCTACTAGAAGGATCAATCCTAACAACTATAGAGAGAATATTGCTCCTTGTTTTAAAACACCTTAACCTACAAGGTTGAAACCTCAACAATTGGAGGAAAGAAAAGAAAAAGGTTTATGGTTTAATTGTGACAGCAAGTANCCAAACCATCCAAATGTTTCTTTGGAGTGAAGGAGGTAGAGTATTTGGGTCATATTGTATCTCATGAAGGTGTCAAGGTAGACCCTAACAGGATTAAGGCCATGATAGACTAGACGATTCCCAAAACATTGAAGAATCTTAGAGGATTTTTGGGTTTGACAGGTTACTACCGCAAGTGTGTTCAACACTATGGAAGAATAGAAACACCTTTAACGACACTAACTAAGAAGGATGCATTTTCATGGACTCCAAAAGAAACTAAAACTTTTGAACAACTTACAGAGGTGATGTGCAAAGCTCTTGTCTTGACCACTCCAGACTTCACAAAAACCTTTATTGTGGAATGTGATTCCTCAGGAAATGGAATTGGTGCTATCCTAGTGCAATAAGGAAGGCCCCTAGCTTTTGAAAGTCGACCACTCAAGGGAAAGGATTTACAAAAATCCATTTATGAGAAGGAAATGATGGAAATACTACATGCACTAAAGAAATGGAGTCCTTACCTAATAGGTAGGCACTTTAAGGTCAAAACAGATCATGATAGTTTTAAATACTTCTTGGAACAAATACTATCTTTAGAAGAACAACAAAAATGGGTAACCAAGATATTGGGTTATGATTTTGAAATCGTCTATAAAAAAAGGAAGAAAAATGTTGTGGAAGATGCACTCTCAAGAAAGGATGAATATGTTGAGGCATTTCTCTATGTTATATCGATCATCCAGCCTGATTGGATAATAGAAGCAAGGGATGAATGGAAAAATGACGAAAAAGTGTGGACTCTCATTCAAAGGTTGCAGCAGAATTCCGATGCATCAGATACATTTACATGGAAAAATGATTCACTATGGTACAAAGATCGCTTATATTTATGTAAGAACTCCCAACTCAAAAAAAAGGTACTATTGGAATTGCACACCTCTCCAATAGGAGGGCACTCAAGATTTTTGAAAACCTGCCAAAGGGTCAAGAAGGATTTTTTTTTGGGATGGCCTTAAAACTGATATTCAAAGGTTTGTGGCAGAATTTTTTCTTTGCCAACAAAATTAGGTGGAAACAATTAATACCCCAAGTCTTTTACAACCATTAGCTATCCCAAGTCAGTGCTGGGAGGAGGTTTCCATGGATTTCATCACAGGATTACCAAAGTCTGAAGGAAAGAGTGTCATCATAATGATTGTTGATAGACTAACCAAGTACGCACACTTTTGTGCACTCTCTCGTCCCTTCAAATCCAATACATTTTCACTGCATTCATGGAGACAGTTCAAAATCTACATGGTAGCCCAAAGATTATTGTAAGTGACAAAGATCCCATCTTCAATGGACATTTTTGGACATAATTATTTTCTTGTTTGGGTACTCAATTGGCTCATAGCTCATCCTATCATCTGTAATTTGATGGACAAACTAAGATAGTGAAAAAATGTCTAGAAGGCTACCTTCGTTTCTTTGTCTCTGATAAACAAACACAATGGTTCAAATGGTTACCCTTGGAAGAATAGTGGTATAACACTTCCTTTCATACTACAACAAAAATGACACCATTTATGGCACTCTATGGATACCACCCTCCTTCCATCTCTTCTTCTCTAAAATAAAAATATAAGGTTCAAGCAGTGGAAGATCACATCGAGAATCAACAAAAAGTTCTCCAAATATTAAAGGACAACCTATCCATGGCACAAAATCACATGAAACAACAAGCAAATTAACATCGTAGTGAAAGACGTTTTGAAGTGGGCGATTGAGTGTTTTTAAGACTACAACCATACAAACAGATGTCCCAAAAGCAAGCCAAGAAGGATAATAAATTATCACCAAAGTACTATGGCCCTTATAAGGTGTTGCAAAAGATTGGTACTATGGCATACACATTGGAGTTTCCTCCATCTTCACAAGTACACCATGTTTTCCATGTTTCATGCTTAAAGAAGGTTATAGGTGACAAGATCCCAATTCAAACTATATTTCTAGAAATTGACGAGGAAGGAAAAATAATATTGGAGACTGAAGCCATCACTGACACAAGAATTTTCCAGCTAAGGAATAGATCCATTTCAGAGTATCTCATTAAATGGAGGAAACTACCGGCTGAAGATTCCACTTGGGAAGATGAGTCTTTTATAAAGAAGCATCCAGATTTACTCAAGCATTGTGGACAACACTTGTCTTAAGGGAAGGGGCATGTTAAGCCCTAAATAGTGGCTCATTACCCCTTAATTGGGGCTTATTACATTAGTAATGTTATTTTATTTATGTCGGCTTTATTCCATTAGTTGTAATTATACCTCCTAGTCTCCTATATATACCAAGGAGACATTTTCATTTTGAATCATCTTGTAATTGTACATTTATGTGGGCATAAGGAGGTTTCCCCCTCGAAGAGGCTTATTATCTGAATTTCTCTCTTTTTCAAGGCGTTGAGTACTTATTCTGAGGTTTTTCTATGCTATATTGATATTTGGTTTTTAACACATACATTCTTATGACTTTCCATAGTAGTTGTATCTCATCAATAAAAGGCACAATATAAATATCCATATTTTTAACTTGATGTTTTCCTAGAACAATGAGATTCAACATAAGGTGCTCCTTTATAACATTCATCCATGGGGGAATATTGTATACTAACAATCTAACTAGCCAAACACTATAATTTGAGTTGAGGAAAGAGAATGGGCACACTCCATCAATTGCAAGATCAAACCTAATACTACGTGGCTCATCTTTGAATTTACTTGACCATTTTTCCTCTATGTGTTTCATTCCTTTGGATTCAGCTGAAATTGATCTAGGTGGATATCGGTGACCACCCACCTTTTCCAGCTGGCTCAAAACAACTTTCTAGCAATTTTGATAAGTTACTATTTTTAGCAGTTTTTCGGGTCCTGAAATTTCGGAGCCGTTTTGAGGCTCTAAACGACATTTTTTGGGGTATGTTGCAGTGTGCAACTGTTGTAGTCCTTGGACATATATTTCCAATGGGATATCATACACCTAAAATGGAGATCGTATGAAAAATTTATGACCCTAGGAAGTTGATGTACTGACTTACCCAAACGGGGCCCATGTGACTTTTGGCGCTTCATCTCCTAGGGTTAGGTTTTTGGATGTTTAGGGTTTTTGAAACTCCTTTTTATTGTAAAAATCCCTTGAGAGCCTCATTGTGATGATCTTCTAGCGAATGAGCACAGCCATCACATCTATTCTCAAAGATAAGCTGCCACCATTTCAACAAGCTTGTTTTCTGCTGCATTTTACAGTTTCAACTTATTTCCTTATTGAATAGAAAACCAGTTTTACTGTATCTCTGTTATTCTGTGTTAATCATCTGGTAATAATCTATATTCATTTCATTCTACTCATAAAATTTGAATCAATGGTATCAGAGTGGTCTACTCCTTGCCATCTTAATGCATGTCCCCAATGTGGTCGGAGTACAAAGATTTGGGTCTCGAGCTTGTTTCTCTTGAGGACAAAATCTCTCGCACACCTAAACGACCTCTCATGGAAGGAGAAAAGAAAGATGATTGGATAGGAGATCCTTTCAAACTGTTGATTGAGGAATCCCTCATGCAACAGAGGAATGAGATGATGGATAATTTCGCGCAAATCCTTCGGCGACTACCAACAGGCGACACATCTTCTTTGAGCAGAGGCACCACCCCCTTCAAGGTACAAATAAACTTCGATATTGCTATATTTGAAGGTCATATAGATGAAGATGTTGTAGACAAGTGGTTGAATATACTAGAAGGGTATTTCTCTATCCATAACTTTTCAAATAGAGAAAAGATTACTTTTGTGCTCCTCAAAGCCGTTCCCCATGTCAAAGATTGGTGGGAAACTTTCTGTGAGCAAAACGAAACAGAGGAAACTTCATTATTTACAGTCACCGCCACCTTGGAATCCTTCATGGATGTTATTAAGGAACAATACTATCATGTCGGAAGTTATGATAACTTGTATACGAAATGGACCACATTGTGGCAAGAAAGAGACCAAGCAGTGCCATATTTCACAAATATCTTCCATACCTTGCGCACCAAGATGGGTATCAAAGATTTGGAGAGGCATCTAGTGCTCAAGTATAGTGGTGCTTTGCATAGATACATCCAGACCGAAATGGAATTTCTAGACATATCATCCTTGGGCGCGGCCTACCAATATGTTGTCAAAATATAGCATAAGCTCAAACAAAAGACACGACAATTTGGGCCAAGGAACCCCTCACAACAAAAGCCAGGAAAGGGCGGCCCCAACCCATAGAACAAAGGATAGAGAAAATATGGACAATATTAGGACAACCAATCCAAGCTGCAAGCAAAGAAGGACACTGAAAAGACAAAGGAAGATACCGGGAAGTGGTGCAACTTCCATAAGAGCCCTTGGCATAACACTGTTAACGGTCGCTCAAAGCAGACACTGGTGGCTGAAGTGAAAGCCTCTTAATCGGATGCGGGTTCTGACTCTGATTCAAAACCATAAAGGGGAAGATGGATCATTGATGTGGAACCCAGTGCCACCGTTGCTACCACCAAGCTCCAGCATGGTGAACCAGACGAGCCAGAAGAAGGAGAGCACCTCGTCCATTCCCAGATGTGGGTAAAAGGCACCCCACTGCACTTCATCGTTGATAGTGGTAGCCAGAAGAACCTCATATCAGCAGAGATCATCAAGCGGTTGGTCCTGTCAAAAACGTCGCACCCACAACCCTACACCATTGGATGGCTCTGCCAAGGAAGCGATCTCCACGTCAGCCAACAGTGTCGATTGTCATACAACATCAAGCCCTTCAACGATGAGGTATTGTGTGATGTTGCTCCTCTCAAAGTTTGTGATGTTCTTTTGGGCCAACCTTATTTATGGAAACGTCATGCTGTATATGAGTCTAGGCCTCGTAGTGTTATTATTACTTTGAACAAGAAATTGTACAGGATACTCGAGGTTGTCCCACCTAGTGCTATTTCCTTGATCTCTGCTAAGCAATGCAGGAAGGTCATCTCTCAAACAAGGAAGTTTGTCTTCTTCGTGATCCACTCTCAGAATGAGAGAAAAATCATAGCCACATATAGGGTCTCTGCGGCCGACCTCTCCACACAGCAGAAGCAAGTAGATAAGGTCATGGAAGAATACTCAGATATCTTCTCCTCGCCTATCAGGGTACCTCTGCACTACCAGGTCAAGCACCCCATCGATCTGACCCCCGGTGCACCACTGCCCAATGGGCTAGTATATTTCCGCTCTCTTTTAGAGAATGAGGAGATCAAGCGACAGATCCAATAATTTCTCCACAAGGGGCACATCCATCCTAGCTCATCACCTTGCGGGAGCCCAATCGTGCTAGTACGGAAGAAAGATGGAACCTGGAAACTTTGCATTGATTATCGAGCTCTGAATAAAATCACAGTCAAAAATTGGTACCCGATTCCCCAAATCAATGACCTCCTTGATCAACTCATGGGAGCCAAATACTTCAGTAAGATTGATCTAAAGTCTGGCTACCACCAGGTCCCTATAGAACAGACAAATGTATGGAAGACCGCCTTCAAGTCAAAGGAAGGCCTTTTTGAATGGTTGGTCATGCCTTTTGGTCTGACAAATGCTCCAACCACTTTCATGAGGATGATGGATGATATCTTGTGACCATTCACCAATACTTTTGTAGTGGTGTATCTTTATGACATTCTCATTTACAACAAGACTTGGGCTGAACACTTGCATCATATTCAACAGGTTTTGCACACCCTACGACAACACAAGCTATATGCCAACTTGGAAAAATGCTCCTTCGGCATGGATAGTGTCCATTAGATAGGATACATCATTAATCAACATGGTGTACATCTGGATCCAACCAAGATCCAAGTCATCCGTGACTGGCCAACCCCAACCACACTCACTAAGCTTTGAAGCTTCTTGGGCCTTGTCAATTTCTATCACAGGTTTGTGCTAGGATTCTCCTATATTGCATGGGCCTTCAACCAAATAACCAAGGGTGGTGGTAGAGGGAAATTTTCATGGGGCCAACGCCAACAATAAGCATTTGATGATTTGAAGCAACGCTTGTGCTCAGCCCCAGTACTTTCACTACAAGACCTGCAGTAGCCGTTTGAAATTGAGACTGATGCTTTAGACTATGATGTGGATGTCGTTCTCACGCAACAAGGCCACCCCATGGCCTATCATAGTGAGACACTATCAGATGTTGTTTGTAAGTACCCTACTTACGACAAAGAAATGTACTCCATTATGCAAGCCTGTAGCCAATGGAGACATTACATTCTTAGGAGGGAGACATTCATCCACACTGATCATAAGCCACTGCAATTCATGCAGACACAAGGAAAATTGCAGAATGACCGCCATCAAAAGTGGTCCACATACTTGCAGCAATTCCACCTCAACATCAAGTATAAAATAGGAAGCACCAACCATGTCACTGATTGCCTCAACATACCACCAGTCATGGAACTCACCACAATTATAGACTCCTACAGCCATGAGACCTCTATATGGCCCCAACTCTATGAGACAGGCCCATACTTCGCCATCACCTACCAAATGTTGGGTGCAAAGGCAGTTGCTGATAATTTCCATCTTCAGGATGGGTTGTTGTGTTGTCTAGGCCATATATGTGTTCCCTAAAGTGAGTGAGTGAAGTTGATCTGGGAAGCCCACCATAGTCGGGTGGCAAGACACTTTAGTGTTGAAAAGACAGTGGCAATGCTACAAAAACATTTCTACTGGTCAAAACTTCGACAGGAGGTCAACAATTATATCAGGTCTTGCACTGCTTGTGCTATTTCCAAACCAACCACTAAGAAACAGGGCCTGTACACCCCTCTTCCTACTCCTGACATACCATGGGAATCCATCTCAATGGACTACATGTCGGGCCTCCCATCCACCAAGTGTGGAAATGACTATGTTTTTGTGGTCGTCGATCGCTTTTCTAAGATGGCAATTATGGTTGCTTGCAAGAAGAGCATCACAGAAAAATCCACTACTAAGATCTTCTTTGAACGAGTTTGGGTACATTTTGGAATCCCAAAAACCATTGTGTCAGATCGGGACAATCAATTTCTCAGCACATTTTGGTCAAGCATCTGGTCACTGCTGGACACCAAGCTCACCAAATTCACAGCCTTCCACCCCTAGAAAGATGGCCAAACCGAGGTCGTAAATTGAATGATCGTGCATATCCTGCGCATGTATAATTCCAAGAACCCTCACACATGGGATGAGATGATGCAGACCCCTATCCCTCCTCAGGGTTGTGCAACCTCCCAGTCAAGATCTTCTGGTTTGGAAGCCGAAATGGCTCTTCTGGTTCCAAAATGGAACCCTTTGAATGAGCACACAGGTCCCTCACTAATGCTTGGTTGGCCTTTTCAAGCACCAAGCTTGAGCTCTCATAGCACATGACCAAGGGCCATGACCTTGCGCTAAGCTAAAAATGGTGCTTATCAAGGATCGAGACTTCACAAGTCAAGCGTCCCATCCCTTCATCCTTCACACCCTCGGTTGCCAAAATGTCGAAACGTCCCAGCGCCTGTTCCTTCAAGTTTTCATGTTTCACGAAATCAGAATGCAAGGGTTTCTCTGCTCTTTGGGATTCCTGGTTGCCGAAATGCCGAAATGTCCCAGTGCCTATTCTTTCGGATTTTCACATTTTGCGAAACCTGGGTGCAAGGGATTTATATGCTCCTTGGAAATCCCAGTTGCCTAAATACCGAAATGCCTTAGTGTTCGCTCTTTTGGGGTTTCTTGATTTAGGGAATTGCGATGCAAGGGTCCCGCTCCTCTTTTTTTTGAACCCCTAGTTGTTGAAATACCGAACCACCGAAAATTCTTGGCGTTCACTCTTTCGGGGTTTCATGATTTGGAGAATCGTGATGCAAGGGTCTTGCTCCTCTATCTTTTGAACTCCTGGTTACCGAAATACCAAACCACCGAAAAGTCTTGGCGTTCACTCTTTCGGGGTTTTGTGATTCATATAATCACGATGCAAGGGTCCCGCTCCTCTGTATTTTGAACCCTGGGTTACCAAAATACCAAAATTCCTTAGCGCTCGTTCTTTCAGGGAATCATGATGCAAGGATCTCGCTCCTCTGTCTTTCGGGTTCTCAGTTTCCGATACCGAAATGATGAAACGACAAAAACTCGAGGCGCTTGATCAATGGATCACAATGCCCTCCATCTCTACGGTCAGATATCTTCCCCGCGACTGACCTCCTCGCAACTCCACTTAATCCAACGACTCGTGGTATTTCGCGACTCCCCTCGAGAGTTCTCCACCATCCATTCAAATCTTTGAGATGTCCTCTCCAGGATCTACACAGTTTTAAAGTCTGTGCTTCTCCCTCAAATCGGACGGTCTGCGGGATCTTCTGTCGCGATCCAATGCTCGATGGCGTTCTTCCTCCTGATCTTTTACTCACTTCAGACTTAGAATATCTTATAAGTCTTTGAAGACTCGGTCTTCGTTCCTTCCAGGGAATGAGTTCCTAGATCTCAATAACACTTTCCGAAACGTTATCCCTCCTGAGCTTTGTCTGGTTCAGACTTCAATTTTCCGCGCACTCCTTGCATATGAGGGATTTTGATAGGCTTAGATCCACTGTATTTCTCATAGAGAAATTCCTCCTGATCTCTTTACGTTCCTCTCTGGCTCGATGAACACCATGTAGAGCTTCCAATGAAGAGAAACAATTGAAACTGGAAAAACTCACAGTTCCATCCACTTGTTCATGTAAACAGAAATGATAGGAAAATGCACACAGTCCACACACCATACATTTGGGGTCAATTTTCCATTATGTTATCTTCACAAGTGCCCAATGGCTATAGAATACATTCAAAATTACAGTCACTCAAAACACTGAGATCTCCTTCTAACTCGCAGTTCTCTCTTACAGCTAATTTCTCTCCAGGGATGATTTTAGGGGCTAAATTTCTCTCATGGGCTATTTTTCCACGGTTTTTCCCAAAAAAATATTCGCTATTCTAAAATTGATTCGCCCAAATTCTATCGGATAAAATTATTTTTCCTTAAAAATTGCCAAAAGTTTATACAAACTATATAAAATCCTTAGAAATTTGAATTTTTTTATAAAAATATCGCCAAACATTTATAGTTCGCATATGAAGGATTAGTAAGATTCGCCAAGGTTTCTACATTTTAAAATAAATTTCCATCCTTAAAATCATCCTTGTTTCTCTCTGTATTCTAGCTCTCTCTAACTAGGTGTACAAACTTTTACATAACTCAAAATTGTTTCTAGGGTTTCCCCTGGCTACTTGCCTACTCTAAAATTCATCCTACGCTATCTTAGTTCAGTCACTTTCTAGAGCCGAAGTGGAACTCCTTCTCTGTTTACAATTTCAAAACTTTGCCTCAGAGGGTAAAATTCGGCATCGGTTCAAGCGTGCCTCCAAAGGTGAATTTTTGGCACTGAGTGGAGGCGGATTCCAAGATCGGTTGCAAATGCCCACGCAGAAGTTTTGGAAGAACTCTCACTTGTAGAGTGGTCCCATCTCTACACACTTGCCAACGATGCTCCTACATCATACTCCCCTTGACAAAAATTCATGGACTCTTGTCCATGAGCTCCTCTACTGATTTTCCTTGCTTCTTGATAGTAGCTTCGGTTTCCCAATTGGCATCTTCGATTGGGTGGCCTTTCCATTTGACTAGATACTCAAAATAGGTTTTCCTTCTGGTCTTCTTACCAATCCTTTGATCAACAATTTTCTCCATCTGTGGGTTTTCTGCCACAGGCATCTATTTCTCCCACTGAATCTTTCCTTGATCTTTTGACCCTTCATGTGTCATCTTTCCTGTAAGGGTATAGGTATGAAACATTGAATATGGGTGAAATACCCACACCATCTGGCAGCTCGATCTCATAGGTGTTTTCATCAAACTTCCTTAAGATCTTATAGGGTCCTATCTTCTTCATCTTCAATTTGTTATATGTTCCCCTAGGGAACCTTTCCTTCCTGAGATGTGCTAAAACCTGATCTCCCACTTCAAATTGAAGTTCCCTGCGATGTTGATCAACTCTATGCTTGTATTTCTGGTTAGAACTCTGTAATTGTTCTTTGATCCGACTATGGAGTTTCTCCATCTCTGCAGCAAAATCCTCTACTCAAGCGCTCCTGATATCACCCTGTTCCAAGTCTCTCAACTCAGACACTCCCCTGGGTTTCATTCCATAGAGTATTTGGAATGGGCTCCTTCTAGTGCTCCCGTTTGGTGAGTCATTGTATGCAAATTCTGGTTGTGGTAGAATCTGATCCCACTAGTTATGGTGTCCAGTAACCAGACTTCTCAATAAGTTCCTCAAACTTCTATTTACCACCTCAGTCTTCCCATCTATATGAGGGTGATAATCTGAACCAAAGGAAAAATATGTCCCCATATTATTCCACAACGTCCTCCAAAAGTGACCAACAAATTATGTGTCTCTGTTTGAGACAATGCTCCTGGGTAGACCGTGAAGTCTCACAACTTCTCTGAAAAACAGATTTGAAACATGTGTTGCATCACTGGTCTTCTGGCATGAGATGAAATTTTCCATCTTTGATAACCTATCCACCATCACAAATATGGAATCAAATCCCCTTTGTGTTCTTCACAATCCCAACATGAAATCCATGCTTATTGCATCCCAAGGCCTCTCTGGTATTGGCAATGGTTGATACAATCTAGTGTTCTGTCTTTTCCCCTTTGTATATTGACAAATCCTACATCTGTTCACAAAATTTATCACTTCTATTCTCATACCTGGCCAATAGTATGAACTGCTCAACTATGAAAACATTTTATCATGGTCGAAATGTCCAGCCAACCCTCCACTATGCTTCTCCTTCAGAAGAATGTCCCTCATTGAGCATCTTGGTATGCACAATTGATTTCCTTAGAACAATAATCCTTCCTGAACCATATACTCTGTCCATTGACTTCTATCTCTCAGTACAGGGCTTGTACATGCTTCGTAGCCCTCCTTGAAATCTGTATCATCACAATACATATCCTTAAGGCGTTCAAACCCCAAGGTCTTCACCTGGAATTCCTGCATGACCAAACATCTCCTGCTTAATGCATCAACAACCTTGTTAGCATTCCCAACAATATGTTTTATGAAAAAAGTAAATTTTTTCATAAACTCAACCCATTTTGCATGCCTCTGATTTAGTTTTTCTTGTCGGGTTACAAATTGTAAAGCTTGGTATCGTTGTACAAGACAAACTCTTGTAGGACAAGATAATGCCTCCATTTCTTCAATGATTGAATTATGGCATATAACTCTTTGTCGTATGTGGAGTATTTCCTCTTAGTCTCATTCAACTTCTCGCTGAAATAGGCAACAGGTCGATTGTCTTGACTCAGAACTGCTCCTATTGCAACTCCACTTGCATCACATCTTACCTGAAATGTCTTCCCAAAATTCGGCAAGACCAGAATTGGTCATTCTGTTATCTTCTCCTTCAGTATATTGAATCTCTTTTCGGCCTCCTCTATCCATTTAAAAGACTTGTTTTGTTTCTTCATTGTATCCATCATGGGTGCACAAATCCCATTGAAGTCTCTAATGAACTTCCTATAGAAAATTGTAAACCATGAAAGCTCCTTACCTCAAACATGCTCCTTGGTGACGACCATTCTCTGATCGCTTTCACCTTTTCTGGATCCATCTTTAGTTCATTCAAAGAGATCACAAAACCTAAGTAAATGAGCTCTTTCTTTATAAAAGAGGACTTCTTGAGATTGATCAGAAGCTTCTCATGTTGTAGCCTCCTCATTACTAGCGTTAGGTGCCTCAAATGCTCCTCTTTAGTCCTACTAAAGATCAATATATCATCCATATATACAACCACGAACTTGCCAATGAAATCTTTCAGAATTTTGTTCATCAGCCTCATAAAAGTGCTCGGAGCATTTGTTAAGCCAAATGTCATAACCAGCCACTCATACAGAGCTTCATTCGTCTTAAAGGTTTTTTTCCATTCATCACCTTCTCTCATTCTAATCTGGTGATATCCACTTTTTAGATCTATTTTAGAAAAGAAATTTGCTCCACTTAAGAAATCCATTAAATCATCCATTCTCAATAAAGGAAATATGTACCTGATGGTGATCTTGTTGATGTCTCTCGAGTCTATGCACATTCTTCGTCCTCCATCTTTCTTTGGGCTTAACACAGTCAGTACTACGCATGGGCTCAAAATTTCTCTGACCAAACCCTTATCCAGCAACTCTTGGACTTGGTTCCTCACCTCCTCATTTTCTCGAGGTGTTAATCTATACGCTGACTTGTTCGACAGGCTTGCTCCTGGTATCAAGTTGATATGATGACTGATACTCCTGATGGGCGGCAATGAGTTTGGCAGCTCATCCACCACTATATCAACAAAATTATCCAGTAGCTCCTGAACTTCTTCAGGAAAATCATCCATTGATGTACTCATAAGGATGAATTTGGGCTTCCTCACCACAGTGAACTGCATCTTCTATTCTTCCTTGACTTATTTCAGGAGTTCTTTCCCACTCATGAGAAGTATGCTTGTGTTGGCTTCCTCTTTCGCTCTCTTCTCCTCCATTGGCAGCAACATATGCATCCTACCATTATTCTCCAATGTATATGTATTTTTCCTCCCATCATGAATGGCATTTCTGTCAAACTGCCATGGTCTTCCCAACAAAATGTCACATACGTCCATAGGAATTACATCACATAGGATTTCATCTTTATATCCTCCTATTTTAATTTCAACCAGGCATTGTTTAGTGATCATTACATGGTGTCCTTTTTGCATCCATGAGACTTTGTATGGCCTTAGATGTGCAGTTGTCTTCAGCTCCAATTTCTCCACCATATCTATGGATACTAGGTTTTCAATACTCCCACTGTCAATGATCACCTTGCATACTTTATCCTTAGTATTGCAAGTTGTCCTGAAGAGACTATTTCTCTGCACTGGTTTTTCAATTTCTGCCTCTGGTTTTAAGAGAACTTTTCTCAACATCAAGGATGCTCCATCCTCTTCTCCTTGTGGTTCAACATCTCTTCGTTGTGCTTCTGAAATGTGAGCTTCTCCTCCTTCCTTCTTCTTCTCGGGACATTCCCAATACATGTGCCCTATCTTTCCACAGTTGTAGCACCTTACTCCTCCTCTGCCTCTTCCTCTAGAAGAGTTTCTTCCACCACTTTGTCTCCCTCGTGAAATTCCTCCTCGTTCTGAGTGATTGTGTGGTTTCTCAGCCTCGTCCTTAGACTGATGTGCTCTATCACAGTTAAATCCCTTGCTTTTGCTTGGGACCGAGATTTTACTTCTTCCTCAGTGGTTCTATTTTCTGGCCAGCTTCTCCTCTGCCTTCATCACAAACTGATAAGCATCTTCCACAGTCCTGACTGAGATCATGTTGAGCTCATCCTAGATCTCATATCTCAAGCCATTTGTATATCTATCGAATTTCTCTTGGTCTCTCTCCCGTTGTCCAGTTTTGATGTTCAGTCGGTAGAAGTCCTTGATGTACTCCTTGACTGTCATCCCTTTCTGTCTCAAGTTTTGTAGCTTCCTGAACAGATTGATCTGGTAGTCTTTGGGTATGACCTTAGCCTTTAGTTTGGCTATCATCCTATCCCAACTCTTTATCCTTTGTTTGCCTTTACTTCTCCTCTCAGCCTACAGTTCGTCCCACCATAGTGTTGCATGCCCTTTTAGTCTAGTGACTGCTTGCTTCACCTTCTTCTTCTCATCGACATCTTCATAGTCGAAGTGTTTGTCCATGGACCTTATCCAGTCCAACAGTTCTTCAACATCTAGATTTCCCTCGTACATGGGGACCTCTATCTTAGCTCTACCTCCCAATATGGCAACTGTTCTCAACAAATGTTCTTCTGTAGCCTCCTCTCCTGCAGATTCTTCAACCTCAACCTTTTCACTTTCTGCATCACTGACATCCCCAATGTCAGGTTCTCTTCTCTATGCTACTTCCATTGTTTCTAATCAGGCGTGAATCTCTTGCATCTCCCTTTCTACAGCACGGTTGGCTAAGGGCAGTTCTCGTCTTCTTGGCAACGTTGTGTCAACTGTCTGTCACACACAGAGTATAGCTCTGAGTTATCTATCTCCTTCTTTTTCTCCTTCGCCTAAAGTCTAGAGATGAAAACCTAAGGCTCTGATACCACCTGATGCAGAACCCTATCCCTCCTCAGGGTTGCGCGACCTCCCGGTCAGGATCTTCTGTTTCGGGAGCCGAAATGGCTCTTTTGGTTCCAAACTGGAACCCTTCGAATGAACAAACAGGTCCCTCACTAATGCTTGGTTGGTCTTTCCAAGTGCCAAGCTTGAGCTCCCACGGCACATGACCAAGGGCCATGACATTGTGCTAAGCTAAAAAGGGTGCTTATCGGGGATCAGGACTTCGGAATTCAAGCATCCCATCCCTTCGTCCTTCAGACCCCTGGTTTCCAAAATGTCGAAATGTCCCAGCGCCTGTTCCTTCAGGTTTTCACATTTCATGAAATCTGAATGTAAGGGTTTCTCTACTCTTTGGGATTCCCAGTTGCCAAAATTCCGAAATGTCCCGACGCTTATTCTTTCATATTTACACGTTTTGTGAAACCTGGGTGCAAGGGATATCTCTGCTCCTTGGAAATCCCAGTTGATAAAATACCGAAATGCCTTGGCATTCACTCTTTCGGGGTTTCTCGATTCGTGGAATAATGATACAAGGGTCCCACTCCTCTGTCTTTCGAACCCTCGGTTGTCGAAATACCGAACCACCGAAAAGTATTGGTGTTCACGCTTTTGGGGTTTTGCGATTCGAAGAATCGCGATGCAAGTGTCCATATCCTCTGTCTTTCAAACTCCCGGTTATCGAAATATCGAACCACCGAAAAGTCTTGGCGTTCACTCTTTCGAGGTTTCACGATTAGGAGAATCGTGATCCAAGGGTCCCACTTCTCTGTTTTTCGAACCCCCGGTTACCGAAATACCGAAATGCCTTGGCGCTCATTCGTTCAGGTTTTCATGATTTGGGGAATCACGATGAAAGGATCCTTCTCCTCTGTCTTTTGGGTTATCGTTTTCTGAAATACCGAAATGATGAAACGCCGAAAACACAAGGCGCTTGATCAATGGCTCACAATGTCGTCCAAATCTACGGTCATATCTCTTCCCCGCCACTGACCTCCTCGCAACTACACTTGATCCAACAACTCACGATATTTCGCGACTCCCCTCGAGAGTTCTCCATCATCCGTTCATATCTTTGAGATCTCCTCTTCGGGATCTACACAGTGTTAAAGTCTATGCTTCTCCCTCAAATCGGACGATCTATGGGATCTTCCGCCGCGATCCAATGCTCGATGGTGTTATTCCTCCTAAGATTTTACTCACTTCAGAATTAGAATATCTTCTAAGTCTTCGAAGACTCGGTCTTCGTTCCTTCCAGGGAATGAGTTCCTGGATCTCGATAACACTTTCCAAAGCATTATCCCTCCTGAGCTTTGTCTGGTTTAGACTTCGATTTCCTGCACACTCCTTGCGTCTGACAGATTTCAATAGGCTCAGATCCACTGTATTTCTTGCAGATAAATTCCTCCTGATCTCTTTGCGTTCCTCTCTGGCTCTATGCACACCATGTAAAGCTTCTAATGAAGAGAAATAATTGAAATTGGAAAAACTCACAGTTCCATCCACTTGTTCATGTAAACAGAAATGACAGGAAAATGCACACAGTCCACACACCATACATTTGGGGTCAATTTTCCATTCTGTTATCTTCACAAGTGCCCAATGGCTACAGAATACATTAAAAATTTCAGTCACTCAAAACACTGAGATGTTTTGCTAACTCGCAGTTCTCTCTTACAACTAATTTCTCTCTGTATTCCAGCTCTCTCTAACTGGTTGTACAAACTTCTACATAACTCAAAATTGTTTCTAGGGTTTCCCCTAGCTACTTTCCTACTCTAAAATTCATCTGACGCTATCTTAGTTTAGTCGCTTTCCAGAGCCGAAGTGGAACTCCTGCTCTGTTTACAATTTCAAAAAATTTCCTCAGAGGATAAAATTCAGCATTGGTTCAAGCGTACCTCCAAAGGTGAATTTCCGACGTTGAGTGGAGGCGGATTCTGATATCGGTTACAACTACCCACACAGAAGTTCTAGAAGAACTCTCACATGTAGAGTGGTCCAATCTCTGCGCGCTTGCTAACGATGCTCCTGCATCATGAGAGTCTCCCCTATGTCCAACATAGCTACAATCGAGCCCTGCATAGCTCAACCAACCACAACCCCTTTCAGGTTGGGTTAGGATTCCAACCATTGGGTCCCATAGATGTTGCACTTCCCCTTGCGATCACCTCAACCGACTCCTCTCCTACTCCAACTGAGGCTGACAAAGCCACCCGATTCATTGAGAGGATCCAACACATCTGCCAACAGGTTCAGGATATCCTACAAAAGTCTAATGACAAGTACAAGTAGTGCCATGATCAACATCGGGTTCCACATAAGTTTCAGGTGGGCGACAAAGTTTGGTTGCACTTGCAGAAGGAACACCTTATAGGACCCCATTGAAAGCTTCGCCCACTCTGTTATGGGTCGTACACCATCAACAAGGTTGTGGGGGATAATTCTTTTGTGCTCAACATTCCTCCTTTCCTTGGCCTACACCCAGTGTTCAACGTGGACCTCCTTTAGCCTTATTTCCCACCATTATTGGACACCTCAGACGTAGCAGAATAGATGACACCAACAGAGCTCAACCCCGACTGCATACAACAGGCATCCAGTGATTAGATTGTGGACACACAGATCAAGGTCACTCGACAACAAAGGATCCAACTTTATCGAGTCGTCAAAGTAGGGCAGCTCCTGCACCAAGGCAAGTGGCTCACCCAGGGTGAAATTCAGTAGAAATTTCCTCATCTGATGGGGGAACTCAATGCAATGGAGACCATTGCTTCCGAAGGATGGAGGATTGATCTAGGTGGATATCGATGGCCACCCACCTTTTCCAGCTGGCTCAAAACAACTTTCTAGTAGTTTTGATAGTTTACTATTTTTAGCAGTTTTTTGGGTCCTGAACTTCCAGAGCCATTTTGAGGCCCTAAACGATGGTTTTTGGGGTATGTTGTGTCACAAAATTTCATCATGAAATTTTGTGCAACTATTGTATTCCTTGGATAGATCTTTCCAATGGGCTAGCATACACCTAAAACAGAGATCGTATGAAAAAGTTATGACCCCGGGAAGTTGATGTACTGACTTACCCAAACGAGGCACATGTAATGTTTGGCGCTTCATCTCCTAGGATTAGGTTTTTGGATTTTTAGGGTTTTTGAAACTCTTGTTTATTGTAAAAAGGCATTGAGAGCCTCATTGTGATGATCTTCTTACGAATGAGCGCATTCGTCACATCTCTTCTCAGAGATAAGCTACCACCATTCCAACAAGCTTGTTTTCCGCTGCATTTTACAGTTTCAACTTATTTCCTTATTGAATAGAAAACTAGTTTTACTGTATCTTTGTTATTCTGTGTTAAGCATCTGGTAATAATCTGTAGTCATTTTGTTCTGCTCATAAAATCCAGATCAGAAATTCCCATGAATACATCTTTAATCATATTCTTTGCATGCCCATCCATCAATTGTGAAAATAACTTGCAACAAAACATTCATTGAAGTCTAGGTATAATTGGCATGTGACGTAAAACCTTTTTTGGAACTATAGGACCTTGTACATCTGTACGATATCTGTTCTCTTTGCATACAAGACATTCTACCTTGCTTTGATATTCATATCTATATAAAATGAAATCTTTTTTACATGAATGAATTTGTTTATATTCAATCCCCAACTCATCCAACAACTGACATGCTTCTCTGCAAGTTGATGGCAACACATTCTCTTCAGGGAATATTTTAGTTTTTAGTGCCCTGTAAGATTGCCATAGATTAAATAAATTAAATGTTTGAGTTATGATGAATATGTTTGATATGTCAATCTATACTACTACTCTTTATATACAATATATGTTTTATAACATCCCATTAAATAAATATAAACATAGTTGATGAATATTTATGAATTACGTACACCAATTGACAATGCAAAGTAAGAAACACATTTCAACTCACTTCAGTAGGGTAGTGAATCCTTTGTCTGACAAAACAAATAGTGATTTGATTTCTAATAATATCAATGTGCATGGAAGTTTTGAGGTTCTACTTGCACCCGATATGAACATGGGTGTCTTCGCAACTTTCTTGATTGAGTCTTTCAAGTTTTTATCATCAATATTACGTTGGTGGTAATTACCCCTACTATCATCATTATTGTCAATCATATGATCATTATCGTCATGATTGTTTACATCCCCAAAGAAACCTGTAATCATTTCATTCAATTCCTCTTCATGCACTACATTTTCACTATCATCATCATCATTAAATCTACGTGGCATGTCATCATTGTATGCTAATATCATCAGCGCTTCAAACTTATCAGGTGGTAGTATTCTCTTCAATGTTTCTCTTTTCTCCCTGGTATGGTTTAGAGGATGGTTTGGATCATCCCGTCCAAATATTAATAACCCAATTTGATCTTGGGTGTTAGTAGGTGTATCATAAATGTCTTCTACCTATCAACATACACAAGCATTATCTAATGTTTGGCAAGAATTGGATAAATCACAATTGTATCAATTTCAAAGAAATATAATCAAATATATTGTATTAACCAATAAGAATATAGAATGTATGAACATATATACATCAATTGAATACCACAATATTATTTTATATACTAATTTTATACAATAATTTAAAATAAAACACAATTTTGAAAACATAGTGTATAAAATGTCAATCCACACTCATTGAATTTTATTTGGTTTTCTTCCCTTACGAACATCTTTAGGGAGACCTAGTTCTTCCCCTTTCCTTCGTGCATGAGTGCATTTTAAGGAGTAATTAATCAATAACTCATCCCCAATGGTAAGCTCGATAATATCCTCAACCATTATCAATCTATCAACCTCTCTTTCCATATCTCCATATTTATCATTTATAACTTCAACAAATTGACAATTTGGTCTTACATTAGGGTTCCTTCCCTTACTACTATTTATAAAACCTGAAATGTTTTTTTCTTTGTATGCATGTCCATCTATATACATAAGATGACCTCTATTAATTTATTTTCCACTTTCCAATTGGAGATGATGTGTATACATATTTGAATTTAGACCATATATTGACATGATAGGCTTATATTTTGCTAGCCTTTTCCATTCACCATTGTAATATGATGGACCATAATATGTCATTAATATCCTAGTGGTTTGTTGTGAGTTGTTTCTATTTTTAGATCTCACATAAACTCTTTGGACAATAAAGAGGCCTAGATTTTCTCCATGAATATTGGAGGGTCGTATCATGTAGTTGTACCCCCAAAATTGAAACACCTCATACACTCTAGGTAGTTGTTGATCATTGGGCCAAGCACAATATAATCTACGATCAAATGTATCTTTGTAAATTGATCTCAAACTCAGGGGAAAATCATCATCTCCATCACACTCATTCTCATAGGGTATGTAGTCCACCTTCCCCTTGTCTTTAAGAAAATTATGCATCTTTAAAGTGGTTCTTGTTATGTTACTTGTTTTCATCAAATCCTCATCTTCAGAGCTGGTATATGTGCACATATTTTTGTTATATGTATCATATGATAAATTATCATTGCCCTTTAGGCTAGAAGTCAGTGATCCAGGAAACTTTAAACCAAGAAATTTATCCCGCAAGTACTCATTAAGAAAACAATTAATTATTTAAATAATATAAAACAATATTTAAAAGAAGTATACAGATTATTTATATCAAATTGAAAAATTCCTTACCACAATTCCAATTGAATTTGAATCGATTGTAGGAGGCATACTACCCACTAGAAGCTCATCATCTATGTAATGTATTTGTACACTCTCTCATTTGAATTGTTTCTTTACACGACATACAACACATCCACAAACAACAATTTTCTCAAAGTATTCATCCCATGTACTATAGTCTAGACCAAACTCTTAGTGCAATCATTTTTTATGTCTAAAAGATCCATTGTCATATCCTCTTCCATCCACTATCCTCTACGTGATTTAATAGTTTTAGGTCCACGTCCACATATATATCTTTTTCTTTTGCTAGTTGAATGCTCAAGATCTACATTTTCTCCAATATCCATATAAAATAATCAACAACATGCATTAATTTGTGACAAGATTGGATAATACACTGCAAAATTTAATAATTTCGTGAAAAAACATGGGTGTTTCACAAAATGCCATCAAATTAAATTTTCCTAAGTTAAGTCAAAATTAGATTACTTGATGTCCTGCATCATCCATTGTTTCCTCCTTTGATATGACATGATTTGTTGCCATGGCCTCATCTAGATCCGGTAATACACAACATAGTCAATAATGTTTAGTACACCAATTATATTATTTCAACAAATATGCTATGCAACAAAAAAAAAATTCCTTAGTCACATTTTTGACATATTGATATCATCTTTTGGAGTTGAAAAAAAACACAATTTTGTGACCCTAGGTATTCACATTGAGCCAAAATTTCAACAAGAAAAGTATCTAACATCCCTATCCCACATGACCATCCTAATTTTCAAACTTTTCCCTTGATCGTAGAATCACATTTAATCACCATTCTTGTGCATTTTCAACCAATCAGTTTGAGCGCAAAGGCCATATGTAAAAAATGACTTTATCTCTTCTATGTTGTAACATTTTTTAGTTCATAAAGACCTTCCTCCGTTGGTTGAGGTTTCTTTTTATTCTTACCTTTATTGTATCTGCAAATTTCGTTGTCATATCCTCTTCCACCCACTTTCCTCTTTTTGATTTAGTAGGTTTACGTCATCCATGTCCTCTTTCCATGGTCTCCTCTAGATCCTGTTACACAACAATGAACATAATTGTAACATCCCCCCTGTTACATCATATAGGTACTTGTGGAACAGTAAGAGATATATTTTTTTTTAAACCATAGCATATCATTAGAATAAGAGAAACATTATAGTAACATACATCAATAATACACATTATATTATTTCATTCCATTGCACAACTATATTTATATACTACTTAAAGTGTGAAGGACATGCCACATAACATAAGATGACATACAAAACTACGTACCCAACCTATCCTGCAAGGTTGGGACTTCCAAGACACATAATCAACGCTCAAGTATAGGATTCATCTGATTGATGTTAACCATTCAAGGTCTCAATATTGGTGATTGTTCTGAGGAACAACTATATAATTCCCATAACTTTATCTATTTCAAAGTTCAACTAAAAATCTCAGCATTCCTTTATGCAAATTCTTCAAAATAACACAGAGAATCTAGTACTTAGTCATCACCTCGTAAAACCATGTATGATATTACAAAATAACTCATCATATTACTAATTAAAGGTCAGGAATAATTTCAATAGAATCATGACAGAAAATTAAAAGTAAAAACCAGAGTCCCTTAATAACCATCTCTTATTTGTGACAATTTAAAATTACTTAATTTTTCCTCAAATACATGTGACACCCTATAGGGTACAACCAAGTAAATAGATATTTGATCTGCATCGCAATTTAAAAAGGAAAGGAACATAAGAGAAAATATTTTTACACAAGTAGACGCCATAAGCTTATTTTTCACCTTGTGAACCAATTGATACAGTGATGGAAGGATTCTACAATCGAGCAAAATTCTATTCTAAGAATGAGATTAAGTTCTGTAAGAAGCATAAAGCTTCTCTTCTGGTATCACGGTGCAACACTTCCAGATTCAACTATATAAGTGTGTAGATGGCTCCTTGAAGCCCATAGTTTAGACGATATAGAATCTGAAGTTAAAAAAGACCCTCTCAAGTCAGGAAGAGGTTATAACCTTTGAAAGTACAAGCTCAGGAGAGACAGTGAAAACTTTACACAGGGGAGGCGCAAAGTACGCACCTAAAAATTAGAATCCAAAGCTCAGAAGGGATGCACTATTGAGCGCTGGATTTCATCAAGGGAAAATATCAAGAGGGATAATGTGTGTAGGGTTAAAAAGAGGAAATTAAAGGTTGAAATCACTTCAAATGAAACCAATGAATGGGTTTGATCATGAGTGAATTGGAATCCCCACGACCGTCCGATCATAAAAAAAATGTGCACTCATTAAAACTCAGAGACCTTCGGGCTTCATCACTTCAGAAAATCAGATTTATTTATATTAAGAGATCCCCAAACTTCGAAGTTACAAAGTGATCTACATCGTAGATCAATGAGTGATTTCTAGCCGTTGGATCTACAAGAGTTAATCCTGACCGTCGTTAACGGTAAATCCAGGACCGTCAGATCTGTGGGTTTCGACATTCACGAATTTGGAGGAAACAAGAGTTTCAATAGAAAATACCTCTGAAGCCTAGAGCCCTATAGTTCCTTATGGTCATATATCTGAGAAAAGTGTGAGAACCATTGGTCTCTTAGTATTTTTGGATTTGACTCTCCAGCTAAGTTAAGAGGTTATTGTTAAGGATTACGAAGACCTTGAAGTTTTGAACTCTCAGAGTAAACTTCATCTGTATATCTAGCGACTGATCGAGAACCATTATATCTAAGAGACTCGGTCCTTTAGAGGTTCGACAGTTTGACACTCTAAAGGAAAAGGGGTTTTAGTTGCAAAGGTGACAAACTCCCGGAGTTCTGAACATCGAAGTAGATGAAAACCGTTGATTTTAGGAGGAGTGTAAGCCATTAGATCTCCAATATATTTGGCGGTTTGGTGGTCTGGGTGAACAATGTAAGGTTGTGAAGGCATGGAAAAAGCATAAATTCCAAAGTTCCATAGTGGACCTCCATCGTAGAATCTCACGTGAGGAGAAACTCCACTAGCCATTAGATTAAGTTGTTAAAATTTAACAAAGGAGGGTGGTAGGGTAGGGTAACCTACAATTGTCAGTCAACTCAACTTATGACCGAATTCGACCGGTTAACACTTCGAGAGAAAATGAGTGTAGAAGTTACAAAACCTCTAGAGCACCGGAGTCTCGAAACTTCGAATAGAACCCTTTTCTAGCACTGAGTTCTAGCCCCTAATCACATGCCTAACTTGTTAAGAAAAAGGGTGAACATCTAGTAATGAAGTAAGTAAATATATAAGTCTAGATACCTTCACACAAACATTCCAATATCCAGAAGTTTGAATTTAAGAAACTATAGCACAAAGATTCCTCGTTACTGATAAATTTGATTCACCAAGAATCTAAATTAGAGAACACAATAATTTCATATCAACAACCCATCGGGATCCATCCTTCGAAAGAATTGAAATTTATCATAAACTAATAGGGAGTTCATAAAATTTGAATATAATTTACAATCTGACAGGATCTCATTCTAATAATTGTTCAGGAGCTAAATCAAATTCAATAGAGGAACTTATTACAATCAGATTTACACAAATTCAACAGAATCCATATTACCATGAACTGAAAGATAATTACCATGGGAATTTAGGCTTTCCAGTGATGCTATAGATACCTTATCGGTCCAACATACTTCTACACTAATGCTACAAATAATTTCAGAATATAAAAATACTAGGACCAAAGAATGTTGCGTACTGAAGAAGCCTTCAAATCTTGCGCTCCTTCCTTTCCTTCTCTTTCTAATCACAAAGACTTCACCGGTACCTCCTAGCCAACGCTAGGGATACTCTTCTTTCCCCTTATCCCCTGGAGCGATGAAGGGGCCAAGAAAAACAACCAAAACATAATAGTTTCCAAGCTTTCCTCGCAAGGAAGAGCTTCCACTCTTTTCACAAGCTTGGAGTCCCAACTCTCACAAGTAAAAACACAGTCAATCAAAAATTCCCCAGCATAATAGTGTTTTCCCAAAGTTTTTATCCCCTTCCCTTCTATGTCAATTACTTTATAGAATTCTTCCTCACATACATCTTTCCCTCATGCATAATTCATTATTTTTTAATAATTCAGTTAAAGGATTAATCACCCACTACAGGTGTCACATTCTCCCCAGGTTGCACAAGTAATTTCTCTTTTATTTTTATTTAAAAGACACTTTTCCTCATATTTCTCCATGTGTTCCTAATTTTCCTCTTAGTTGTCTCTTGGTTCCCCAATCCCCTTAATTAATGGGTGTCTCCTAACTAGGTTTTAGTTAGAGTTAGATTAGGAGTCTTCTTAGTTAGGCTAGGGTTGGTTGACTCAAATTCTATTCTATGCACAACCCATTCTCTCAAGTTGTTATTTATTTCTAAATAAAGATTCCTTTTTAATAATTTCATTTTAATAATTGCATTTTATCAATTCCTTAGGTATTTACTTACTATTTCCTAACATTTGGTTTCCTTTAAATATTTACTCTTGCCACAATTCAATTAGTCCCTTTATTTAAATTTTAGACTTTGACTTAGACTTATGGTTGGATTTAATAATTAATAATCTATTGTTTAAATAATTATTTTAATCCAACAAGGTATAATCATTCCAAGGTTTTCTAGGCCACCTATGTTTATTGACTTAGGATTCAATTGTGCAATGTGCCCTTTAAGACACATCTTCCAGCTCCAAGGGTGCCACTCGCATTGACTTGTTTTTGGAAGTTCTTCCAACCCCTTGGAGTAAAAACTCCATTCGGTCGATCTTGTGAGATACTAAGGGCTTCTAAGGAATAAGGAATCTGCCTTATTGCATGCCCCTTAGAAAGATTAGTGAGTGACTGTCTCAGTTTTCCCTCACGACATCATGGACCTCTCGAACTAGGTAATCGTTACCCTACCATTCGAGCCACAATGAGATTGCTAGTAGGATGTGACAAGGACTCTGCCACACCTCTCCCTCATGTTTGGTTTCTATGCAAGGCCCCTTTACTCCTTATGTGAGTCATATTAGCAAGCATCGTCAAGCCTGCATCCACTGACAAAAATAGTGTCAAAAATCAATATACATAAATCATAGTAAAATCCATCATACAACATATGTACATAGTAATGAAATACTCAAAAAATACAATCCACTCCCTAACTCAATATAGAGTAAAAGGAATCCTTTTGATTCCACTGACATCTGTAACCTATCATGTGTCCTTCACACTCATGACGACTGATCAAAAACACTTGTCAACATATATATACATCAATGTAATCAGTACTACATATGGGAAGATTATTCCACGAATTTTTTCCATGCTTCCACTATTTTCATCTTATTTTTAAAAAGGGTGGGATTTTCATCCATATTTCCATGAAATTTCATCTCAATATCCACGAAAATCTTATTTTAACCTAGTTGGGATTTTCGTGGCAATAGCGACGAACTTTCGTGGCAATAGCAATGAAAATTTTTCCTATCTCATTGGTCGGTGTTAACAGCTAGTTGACTATTTGATCTATATATACGTGACTTTAAGAGACTTTGAGACACAATTGCTATAGTTGTGACACTGTTCTTGGCTTTTGTTTGAGCTATTTATTTTTTCCATCACCCACCGGTTGAACAAATCCAATTCTCAATCTACATAGCTCGGATTTTGAACTTGCAAGGTTAGTATGTTATTTTTTATTGATGTACTCATTTAACTTGTACATTTTTGTTCAAATGTCCAAATTTCATGTAGCTTTCTTTTTCCTTGATAATATATTATATGTGTAGTACCATATTTCATGTCTTTGGTTTTTGGATCTAGTTAGTATATTCTATGGAAAAGGGTATGCATATTCCATAATATTATAGGTTTATGGAATCCACATACCCTTTTCCCTTCAATTGTAGTTATAATATCTCTCTCTTTTCATTGATAAAGATATGGAATTTCTCTTGAAACTCAACCCTGGTCGGTGAAATGATAGTAATTAATTGTCATTTTCTTCTCTCTTTTATTTTTAATACCTAACAAAAAATCACCAACAAATCTTGATTGAAGCTTTGATACCACTTGTTACATCCTTAGTACCCAAAAGGGATCACACTTGCATAAATTGAAAATAATATAACAGTGACA